>JAWQFJ010002956.1:47500-50522 GCA_034096865.1 Theodoxus fluviatilis | reverse complement strand
CATTCCATTCCATTCCATTCCACTCCACTCCACTCCACTTCACTACTTACCCCCTTCCCTCCCCTCCCAACCCACCCCACCCCCTCCCCTCTCCTCCCCTCTCCTCTCCTTCACTCCCCTCCACTTGACTCCACTCCACTCCCCTTTCCTCCCCTCCCCTCCCCTACCCTCCCTCCACTCCCCTCCACCCCTCCCCTCCCCTCCCCTCCCCTCCCCTCACCCTCCCCCCCCCCTCCCCTCCCTCTCCTCTCCTTCCCTCCCCTCGCCTCCCCTCGCCTCCCCTCCCCTCACCTCCATTCATATCCACTCCTCTCCATTCTCCTCCACTCTTCTCCACTCCACTCCACTCCACTCCACTCCACTTCACTACCTACCCCTTTCCCTCCCCTCCTCACCCACATCACCCCCTCCGCTCTCCTCTCCTCCCCTCTCCTTCACTCCCCTCCACTTGACTCCATTCCACTCCACTCCATTCCATTCCACTCCACTCCACTTGACTCCTCTCCACTCTATTCCACTCCCTTCTACTCCACTTATCCACTCCAATCCACTCCACTCCATACCACTTCACTACACTCCACTTCACTTCACTTCACTACACTTCACTCACTTCACTTTACTCCACGCCACTCCACTTACTCCACTCCACTCCACTTACTCCACTCCACTCCACTTACTCCACGCCACTCCACTTACTCCACTCCACTTCACGCCACGTCACGCCACGAATCGCCACGCCACGTCACGCCACTCCACTCCACTCCACTCCATGCCACTCCACTCCATTCCACGCAACGCCCCGCCACTCCACTTAACGCCACTCCACTTCACTCCACTCCACTTTACTCCCTTTCCTCCCCTCCACTCTAATTACTCCTCTGCACTTCACTCCACTCACTCCACTTACTCCATACCATTATTCCACTCATTCCACTCAACTCACTCCTCTCTTCCCACTCCACTCACTCCACATCACTTTATTTCACGTCACTCCACTCACCCCACTCCACTTCACTTCATTCCACTCCACTCACTCCACTCCACGCCTCTTACTCCACACCACTCCACTTACTCCAATCCACTCCACTTCACGCCACGTCACGCCACGCCACGCCACGCCACGCCACGCCACGCCACGCCACGCCACTCCACTCCACTCCACTCATTCTACTCCACTCCAATCACTATACTCTACTCCAATCATTTCACTCCCTCCAGTTCCCTTCACTCCACTCCACTCCACTCCACTCACTCCTCTGTACTTCACTCCACTCCACTCCACATCACTCCACTCCATTCCATTCCATTCACTCCGCTCCACTCCACTCACTTCACTTACTCCATACCATTCCACTCACTCCACCCCACTCACTCCTCTCATCCCACCCCACTCACTCCACACAACTTTATTTCACTTCACTCCAATCACTCCACTCCACTCACTCCTCTCATCCCACTCCACTCACTTCACTCACTCCACTCTATTCACCCAACTTCACTCCTTTAACGTTTTTCCATTCCACTCATTTCATTCCATTCACTCCACTTCACTGCATTCACTCCACTCCACTCACTCCACTCCACTTCATTCACCCAACTCCACTCCTTTAACGTTTTTTCATTCCACTCATTTCATTCCATTCATTCCACTTCATTCCATTCACTCCACTCACTCCACTCCACTTCACTCGCTTCTCTCATCTCACTCCACTCACCCTACTCCACTCAGTCTACTCCACTTTACTTCATTCCACTCTACTCACTCCACTCCACTCCACTCCATTCACCCAACTCCACTCCTTTAACGTTTTTCCATTCCGCTCACTTCATTCCATTCACTACACTCACTCCACTCCACTTCACTCACTTCTCTCATCTCACTCCACTCCAGTCCAGTCCAGTCCACTCCATTCACTCAACAACACTCCTTTAAAGTTTATCCATTCCAATCACTTCACTCCATTCACTCCACTTCACTGCATTCACTCCACTCCATTCACTCCACTTCACTCTACTCACTCCACTCACTCCACTCCACTCATTCCACTTACTCCACTCCACTCACTCCACTCCACTCCCTCCACTTCACTCCACTCACTCCACTTATTCTACTCACTCCATACTCTCCACTCACTCCACTTCACTCACTCCACTCCACTCCATTTATTCCATTTCATTTACTCAACCCCACTCCATTTACTCCACTCCACTCCACTCACTCCACTCCATTCGCTTCAATCCACTCAATTAACTCCACTCCATTCACTCTTTTCCATTGCACTCACTCCACTCCACTCCAATTACTACACTCCACTCCTATTATTCCATTCCATTTACGCCACCCCATTCCATTTACTCCACTCCACTCCACTCACTTCCCTTTACTCACTTCACTCCACTCAATTCACTCCACTCCATTCAATCTTTACTACTCTACTCACTTCAATCCATTCCATTTACTCCACACACTCCACTCACTCCACTCCACTCACTCCACTTCACTCTACTAATTCCACACCACTCCATTTACTCCATTCACTGCTCTCTACTCACTCCACTCCACTCCACTCTACTCCACCCCACTACACTCCACTCCACTCCAGTCCAGTCCAGTCCAGTCCAGTCCAGTCCACGTCCACTACACTTTACTTCACTCTTCTCTGCTCACTCCACTCCACTCCATTTACTTCACTCTACTCACTTCATTCCACTTCACTCACTCCACTCTCTTCACTCCAATTCACTCGATCACGCACTCACTCACGTGCGCATTTATTTGCTCACACACGCGCACAGATGCAAACTCAAGCACATACATACACGCACAAACGCGCGCGCGCGCACACATACACACACATATACACTCTCGCACGCGCAAGCACGCACGCATACATACACACGCACGCACACACATAGGCCTACACACACACAATCACACACAAACAAGCCCGCACGCACGCACGCACACACATACGCGCAAGCACACACACACACACGCACCCAAGCATGCACACACACACAT
>JAWQFJ010002956.1:25000-42500 GCA_034096865.1 Theodoxus fluviatilis | reverse complement strand
GGGTAAGAATAGACCCACGGTGGGTTGGGGGTGAGAATAGGCCTCTGTGGGTTGGGGGTAAGAATAGACCGCCGTGGGTTGGGGGTAAGAATAGACCCCCGTGGGTTGAGGGTAAGAATAGACCCCTGTGGGTTGGGGGTAAGAATAGACCCCCATGGGTTTCGGGTAAGAATAGACCCACCGCGTCTCCCAAAAGGAGAATTATTAGAGGCAAATAACTAGGGATATCAAAGCGTGATTTGTTCTTAGTCTAAACTGTTTTAGTGAGTTTCGTGACCAATGCATGGCCTTGCATAGCCTGTGTATGTTGATAAGTAGCTAAGTTTCATCATCATCATCATCATCATCATCATCATCATCATCATCATCATCATCATCATCATCATCATCATCATCATCTCTTTTGCGATGATCGCTTTAAGATAATGAAAGAACAAACACACGAATAAATAAATGAAACTAAAAGTGCCACAATGTTCATTTTGGTGAGTAAAGAATTAAATCTAATTAAATATGCAACATGTGCGTAGGTAACTTTTTCCACTCTTATAGCACACCTTAATCACTTCCTATTTGATTTATGGAGCTCATTTTCTGTCAATATACAACTTGTAGGGTGCTTTATGGTATGTTCTAGAACTAACTTGATAGAATGGAAAATAAATGTATTGTCGAGTACCAAAAATGACAATTTTTGGGGGTTAAAAGTCATAATTTTGAATGTATCCAAAATGACTCTGAAAACAGTTATACAAAAGATCCTAGTACTTACCATAGCCCATATCAACACAAATGCCTGTGCAAAATTTCACATCAATACCTTTAAAAACAAGTGAGTTATGGTTGCAGAAGTAATTGGGCATGCCCGTTTTTCAGAAAGTTTCGATCTAAATAATCAAGAGTATTTTTTCTAGGTAGTATATGTATTTTTAAAGCTTGTGGAAAAATTTCATGTGAAAAATCCAATTAGTGTAGAAAAAACAAATAAGACAAAATGTACCTTCGTCCTGGTGATGCATGGGCCTGGATACATTTTGGCCGAGGGTAACCCTCTATGACAGGCTGTAGCTCCTAAACTACACATTTAATTGTAAAAATTCAAACTACACAGCAAAATTTAAATATTCTAGTTGTTAAAAATGTTAAAAGGTTTTTTATATTTTAAAAAAGTGATTTTTTTCTCCAAATCTCCTGGTGATACTGTGGCCACAATGACAAAAAGTCAAAGAATCCAAATATGGTAGTCGTTTTTCAAACAAGATTTATTCCTTCACTTGTCAGTTCACAATAGCACAGTGCTGTATCACGACCACACAGCACTACCGCAATAGCACAGTGTTGTATCACGACCCCACAGCACTACCGCAATAGCACAGTGTTGTATCACGACCCCACAGCACTACCGCAATAGCACAGTGTTGTATCACGACCCCACAGCACTACCGCAATAGCACAGTGTTGTATCACGACCACACAACACTACCGCAATAGCACAGTGTTGTATCACGACCCCACAGCACTACCGCAATAGCACAGTGTTGTATCACGACCCCACAGCACTACCGCAATAGCACAGTGTTGTATCACGACCACACAGCACTACCGCAATAGCACAGTGTTGTATCACGACCCCACAGCACTACCGCAATAGCACAGTGTTGTATCACGACCACACAGCACTACCGCAATAGCACAGTGTTGTATCACGACCCCACAGCACTACCGCAATAGCACAGTGTTGTATCACGACCACACAGCACTACCGCAATAGCACAGTGCTGTATCACGACCCCACAGCACTACCGCAATAGCACAGTGTTGTATCACGACCACACAGCACTACCGCAATAGCACAGTGTTGTATCACGACCCCACAGCACTACCGCAATAGCACAGGGTTGTATCACGACCACACAGCACTACCGCAATAGCACAGTGCTGTATCACGACCCCACAGCACTACCGCAATAGCACAGTGCTGTATCACGACCCCACAGCACTACCGCAATAGCAAAGTGCTGTATCACGACCCCACAGCACTACCGCAACACTTCGGGGACTGACAGGGCTTCGAGTGGCGAAGACGCTTCACTCTCGGGAGCAATCCCGTAGAGAACTCAGAGGAGGGTGACCAAAGAACCAAAGTCTGACACCAGCCCCTCATCTCTTTGTAGAGAACTCACTCATTACAGGAGGACTTGTAGCTGTAGAACTCTGTAGAATCTACGAGAATCGACTCGGTTGTCTGGAAGCAATGTGAAGCAAAGTCGTACGAAACCTCGAAAGCAAAGCCGTCCTACCTACGTAACGTAACTAAGTAACGACCCTGTTGAAGGAATTATCATCATACCTGAAGACTTCTACGATACCCTAGCATTTTCCAGCGCGTCACATCGCCGATAATCAATGTACACAAATGAAGACATTTGACTTAAGCTTGCCCTATAGTCGACAAGCACGTGATTCAAGCCAGGAGACAATGAAAAATCCGACACAACTGCATTCAGGGACTTTCCCCAAACCAATGCCTCGACATCGCATGAAGCGGTGCACACGCCTCACTGTGTGAAGAAACCCACAACCAAGGCACAAAGAATTCAGTGCCGTGCATCATGTGAAAACAATCCAGTAACTCATTTTGAAAGCAAACAAAATGCAAAGCACATGGCCAAAAAAACACCCTGCATTCTTAGCATGACCAAACAGAAACATAATCTCCCACATCAAGATGTGCCAACGATTCCCATGCTTGCAAAGAACTATCCAACCTAACTGTCAAAGAGGACAGGAGTGAGAAAGCAGACACACCTTACACGTATCTCCAGACTGAAATCACGTGAGGAACGTGCAACAAAAACTGTCAGTCCTTTGAGAATACGATAGGATATTTCAGGCTTAGATATAAGTGTTATTCCATATCACATTGATCTAACCACGCATATACAAAGCATATACATGTATCATCTGGTAATACATACTATAAGGACATTGACAAATCTTCGTGCGACAAACAAAACACTCAGGTTGCTCCTAACACAGAGATGGATGTACTGCATGAGACATCGGAAACAATGCTCTTATGTAAACTAGAAAACATTACATCCTCAGAGCAAACGCACGAAAATTTCGTATCAGTCTATTAGTGCCACTGTCAGGTATCTTGGTCACTTTTATATCAAACTTGCAGACGTCAACAATTCTGATGTCAGTTAAAATGATTCCATCTGCAAAAGCATTTCGATTGGTGTTCCAGCCTGACAGCATCAATAACATTTTCATTATGAATGTTTCAAACTCTACTCTTCCTATGTGTGTGTGTGTATGTGTATGTGTGTGTGTGTATGTGTGTGATGCGTGTGTGTGTGTATGTGTGTGTGTTCGTGATGCGTGTGTGTGTATGTGTATGTGTGTGTGTGTGTGATGCTTGTGTGTGTGTATGTGTGTGATGCGCGCGCGTGTGTGTGTGTGTGTGTGTGTGTGTGTGTGTGTTCGTGATGCGTGTGCGTGTGTTCGTGATGCGTGTGTGTTCGTGATGCGTGTGTGTGTGTGTGTGTGTGTTCGTGATGCATGTGTGTGTGTGTGTGTGTGTGTGTGTGTGTGTGTGTTCGTGATGCGTATTTGTTTGTGTTGGGAGAGGGGGTGGGGGAGTGGGGGGTATGTGTATATGTGTTTATGTGTATCTGTATGTTTGTGTGTATGTGCTTATGTATGTGCATTCTTGCGTCTACATGTTTGAAATGGCAAACTTTAATCTCCCTTTCTTATAATTAATGGCAAAATCACATGGAAGTTGGTTGACTTTTCCAAGTGATTGCAAATCCGTCCAGAAAAAAATTGAAAATAAACTGAAATGTTAACATTTATTCATGTCCAGGATTCCTTTCATTATCTCCATTTTGTATTTTGACTATTTTTCTATCTCCAGTTTTGGACGACATGCATTCTTGTCCACCCAGATTCCCCTCAGCGCCTGCCTTCGTTCTCGAGGAAGTCGCAGGTGACAGGGAACTCCCTCCCAGTGGTCCCGTCCTTGGCCAGCACTCTCAGCTCCGTTCCGCTGACAGAGAGGGACACCTGCACTCTCCTCCTCTTGTCCCCTGTCGTGTCCGGCATGTCCACCTCGATGCTGGCCACCCTCTGGCACCCAGCGTCCGTCACGTACTTTGGATCGGGGTTGAGGGTGCGGTAGAGGTCCAGTTTCATCTCCTTCTGGTTTGAGTGAGTGGGCTTGAAGCTGCGAGTTGTGAGCGCCTGGTACATGGAGACCCTTTCATTGACTTTGATGAGGACCTCGAATATGTCCTTGGTTCTCTCCACCCCGTCAACCATCTCTTTCTTGCTGGGGTCATCTTCAGGTCTGGACACGTAGGTGGTGCTGACGCCATAGGTGTAGGGACTCACCCTGGTGGCGATGGCCTGGGGACAGTGTCCGAACTGGACGGCGCCCATCAGCACGGTCAGGTCAGGGGAAGTAGGGACGAGCACCCGTTTGTCTGGGAAGGCTGCCTTGACCGCATCCACGATGATCTGGGACTTGGCCAGGCCTCCAACCAGCAGGATGACGTCGACAGGATTCACGTCACTGCTCGACAGGACTTCCTTCATGGCCTTGATGATGCCCGCCTTGCTGTCGTTGAAGAACGCTTGGAAGATTCCACGTGGTAGGATAAGGTTGGAGTTTTTTAGCTCCACTTGATCTCTGTACTTTGAATCCCGGAGTTGACATTCAAATGATAACTCCAAAGTTTTTGGAAGCTTCAAGTATACTTTTTCGCTTGTTGCCATCTCCTCTTTGGAGATTTCGAAGTATTGCATCAGCTCCACTAGCTCTATCTTGTTGAACGCTGAGACACCATCCATCTCCAGAATTTCGAAAAGTAGATTAGTGAATGCTTTGTCCACCTTGCGTCCTCCACAGTCATCCCCGAGTGGTCTGTGCAGCTGCTTCAGAGCACTTGCTTCGTTCACCTCGAAAGCAGAGATGTCCACTGTTCCACCTGCAACGGAGATTCGGTACGGTGAACCATGGGAAGGAACATGGTGTTCCCTGACTCTAATGACTGTTAAGGCCATCATATGTGACTGGTCCTGGCAAACTGAGTAAGTCCGATAACACAGGCAATTGTCAAATTATGACATCACAAACAAATGAATTTCTTTCAAAATGATGTTGTAGTTAGCAAGCGCAGAGGCTAATGGTCTACATCTGTTTGTGTACGTGCGTACCGAATTTTAATGTTAATTTTTAATGGCTCTATAAGTGTGCAGATAAAATGGCTCCCAACAAACAAAGGTTTACATATAATGTGTGACCTCATTGGCGATCAGCTTGCAGAAATTCTGTCAGTGGGCACCAAAAATGCCCTGTTCATGCAAGTCAGGGTTTTAATTGCGAATACAGAATCAGGATAATGAGGAAGCACAATGTTCCGCAAATGAAAGCAGAAAATATTTTTTTCATTTTTTTCGGGGAGGTGGGGGTGGGTGGGGGGTGGGGGGTGGGGGTGGGGGGGTGGGAAGTGGGGTGGGAAGTGGGGTGGGAGGGGTGTGTGCAGAGAGAAAAAAGGAGTGGGCTAAAAGAGATTTGTACACAGTTTTTCTACAAACTTCAGTTATTGCCATTCAGTGGTTGTTACGGGGATCCATAAACGAAATAACACGGTCCCAGGGTTCAGTACATGTCTTTATGACAGTTCAAAAAAACATGCCCGTAACAGGGGTAGAAAAGAAAAATAAAAGTAACAAGAATGTTACTTGGTTATCTGATTCCACCACAACCTCCTTGATAACCTCAATCTCATAAAAATGTACACCTAAGTCTTCCACGATTTCACTCCCAAAGGAAAAACAATTATAAAACACCGCAGCACAAGTAAAAAAAAAAGGTAAAGGTGTGGGTTTTTTTATAGCGACTTACACCCTTTGTCAGGGTCTCAAACCGCTTACACTTTACCCCCTGATCACTGGGCATCTTCATCAATCCTCACTGGTACCTCACAACAAACATAGTGACAGACATTTAAGACGCACACAGTCAGGTACCAGCACCAACTCCGCTCCCTGGGGAGTATTCCAACCCGATGCTGGCGCTTGGCCGCATACAAGGGTTAATCGCACAAGTAAAATATTTGTCAACCTTCTAGTATAAACATAGAACAAGATNNNCAGGAGCTGACTTTGCACTCAAGCAGGAGGGGAGACTACTGGATATGGGGCTGCCAGGAGCTGACTTTGCACTCAAGCAGGAGGGGAGACTACTGGATATGGGGCTGCCAGGAGCTGACTTTGCACTCAAGCAGGAGGGGAGACTACTGGATATGGGGCTGCCAGGAGCTGACTTTGCACTCAAGCAGGAGGGGAGACTACTGGATATGGGGCTGCCAGGAGCTGACTTTGCACTCAAGCAGGAGGGGAGACTACTGGATATGGGGCTGCCAGGAGCTGACTTTGCACTCAAGCAGGAGGGGAGACTACTGGATATGGGGCTGCCAGGAGCTGACTTTGCACTCAAGCAGGAGGGGAGACTACTGGATATGGGGCTGCCAGGAGCTGACTTTGCACTCAAGCAGGAGGGGAGACTACTGGATATGGGGCTGCCAGGAGCTGACTTTGCACTCAAGCAGGAGGGGAGACTACTGGATATGGGGCTGCCAGGAGCTGACTTTGCACTCAAGCAGGAGGGGAGACTACTGGATATGGGGCTGCCAGGAGCTGACTTTGCACTCAAGCAGGAGGGGAGACTACTGGAGATGGGGCTGCCAGGAGCTGACTTTGCACTCAAGCAGGAGGGGAGACTACTGGAGATGGGGCTGCCAGGAGCTGACTGTGCACTCAAGCAGGAGGGGAGACTACTGGAGATGGGGCTGCCAGGAGCTGACTGTGCACTCAAGCAGGAGGGGAGACTACTGGAGATGGGGCTGCCAGGAGCTGACTGTGCACTCAAGCAGGAGGGGAGACTACTGGAGATGGGGCTGCCAGGAGCTGACTTTGCACTCAAGCAGGAGGGGAGACTACTGGATATGGGGCTGCCAGGAGCTGACTTGCACTCAAGCAGGAGGGGAGACTACTGGATATGGGGCTGCCAGGAGCTGACTTTGCACTCAAGCAGGAGGGGAGACTACTGGATATGGGGCTGCCAGGAGCTGACTTTGCACTCAAGCAGGAGGGGAGACTACTGGATATGGGGCTGCCAGGAGCTGACTGTGCACTCAAGCAGGAGGGGAGACTACTGGATATGGGGCTGCCAGGAGCTGACTGTGCACTCAAGCAGGAGGGGAGACTACTGGATATGGGGCTGCCAGGAGCTGACTTTGCACTCAAGCAGGAGGGGAGACTACTGGATATGGGGCTGCCAGGAGCTGACTGTGCACTCAAGCAGGAGGGGAGACTACTGGATATGGGGCTGCCAGGAGCTGACTTTGCACTCAAGCAGGAGGGGAGACTACTGGATATGGGGCTGCCAGGAGCTGACTGTGCACTCAAGCAGGAGGGGAGACTACTGGAGATGGGGCTGCCAGGAGCTGACTTTGCACTCAAGCAGGAGGGGAGACTACTGGAGATGGGGCTGCCAGGAGCTGACTTTGCACTCAAGCAGGAGGGGAGACTACTGGAGATGGGGCTGCCAGGAGCTGACTATGCACTCATGCAGGAGGGGAGACTACTGGAGATGGGGCTGCCAGGAGCTGACTATGCACTCATGCAGGAGGGGAGACTACTGGAGATGGGGCTGTCAGGAGCTGACTGTGCACTCACGCAGGAGGGGAGACTACTGGAGATGGGGCTGCCAGGAGCTGACTGTGCACTCATGCAGGAGGGGAGACTACTGGAGATGGGGCTGCCAGGAGCTGACTGTGCACTCAAGCAGGAGGGGAGACTACTGGATATGGGGCTGCCAGGAGCTGACTTTGCACTCAAGCAGGAGGGGAGACTACTGGATATGGGGCTGCCAGGAGCTGACTTGCACTCAAGCAGGAGGGGAGACTACTGGATATGGGGCTGCCAGGAGCTGACTTTGCACTCAAGCAGGAGGGGAGACTACTGGAGATGGGGCTGCCAGGAGCTGACTTTGCACTCAAGCAGGAGGGGAGACTACTGGATATGGGGCTGCCAGGAGCTGACTGTGCACTCACGCAGGAGGGGAGACTACTGGATATGGGGCTGCCAGGAGCTGACTGTGCACTCATGCAGGAGGGGAGACTACTGGATATGGGGCTGCCAGGAGCTGACTGTGCACTCACGCAGGAGGGGAGACTACTGGAGATGGGGCTGCCAGGAGCTGACTGTGCACTCATGCAGGAGGGGAGACTACTGGAGATGGGGCTGCCAGGAGCTGACTTTGCACTCATGCAGGAGGGGAGACTACTGGAGATGGGGCTGCCAGGAGCTGACTTTGCACTCAAGCAGGAGGGGAGACTACTGGAGATGGGGCTGCCAGGAGCTGACTTTGCACTCAAGCAGGAGGGGAGACTACTGGAGATGGGGCTGCCAGGAGCTGACTTTGCACTCAAGCAGGAGGGGAGACTACTGGAGATGGGGCTGCCAGGAGCTGACTTTGCACTCAAGCAGGAGGGGAGACTACTGGAGATGGGGCTGCCAGGAGCTGACTTTGCACTCAAGCAGGAGGGGAGACTACTGGAGATGGGGCTGCCAGGAGCTGACTTTGCACTCAAGCAGGAGGGGAGACTACTGGAGATGGGGCTGCCAGGAGCTGACTTTGCACTCAAGCAGGAGGGGAGACTACTGGAGATGGGGCTGCCAGGAGCTGACTTTGCACTCAAGCAGGAGGGGAGACTACTGGAGATGGGGCTGCCAGGAGCTGACTTTGCACTCAAGCAGGAGGGGAGACTACTGGAGATGGGGCTGCCAGGAGCTGACTGTGCACTCAAGCAGGAGGGGAGACTACTGGAGATGGGGCTGCCAGGAGCTGACTTTGCACTCAAGCAGGAGGGGAGACTACTGGAGATGGGGCTGCCAGGAGCTGACTTTGCACTCAAGCAGGAGGGGAGACTACTGGATATGGGGCTGCCAGGAGCTGACTTTGCACTCAAGCAGGAGGGGAGACTACTGGATATGGGGCTGCCAGGAGCTGACTTTGCACTCAAGCAGGAGGGGAGACTACTGGAGATGGGGCTGCCAGGAGCTGACTTTGCACTCAAGCAGGAGGGGAGACTACTGGAGATGGGGCTGCCAGGAGCTGACTTTGCACTCAAGCAGGAGGGGAGACTACTGGATATGGGGCTGCCAGGAGCTGACTTTGCACTCAAGCAGGAGGGGAGACTACTGGAGATGGGGCTGCCAGGAGCTGACTTTGCACTCAAGCAGGAGGGGAGACTACTGGAGATGGGGCTGCCAGGAGCTGACTTTGCACTCAAGCAGGAGGGGAGACTACTGGAGATGGGGCTGCCAGGAGCTGACTTTGCACTCAAGCAGGAGGGGAGACTACTGGAGATGGGGCTGCCAGGAGCTGACTTTGCACTCAAGCAGGAGGGGAGACTACTGGAGATGGGGCTGCCAGGAGCTGACTTTGCACTCAAGCAGGAGGGGAGACTACTGGAGATGGGGCTGCCAGGAGCTGACTTTGCACTCAAGCAGGAGGGGAGACTACTGGAGATGGGGCTGCCAGGAGCTGACTTTGCACTCAAGCAGGAGGGGAGACTACTGGAGATGGGGCTGCCAGGAGCTGACTTTGCACTCAAGCAGGAGGGGAGACTACTGGAGATGGGGCTGCCAGGAGCTGACTTTGCACTCAAGCAGGAGGGGAGACTACTGGAGATGGGGCTGCCAGGAGCTGACTGTGCACTCAAGCAGGAGGGGAGACTACTGGAGATGGGGCTGCCAGGAGCTGACTTTGCACTCAAGCAGGAGGGGAGACTACTGGAGATGGGGCTGCCAGGAGCTGACTTTGCACTCAAGCAGGAGGGGAGACTACTGGATATGGGGCTGCCAGGAGCTGACTTTGCACTCAAGCAGGAGGGGAGACTACTGGAGATGGGGCTGCCAGGAGCTGACTTTGCACTCAAGCAGGAGGGGAGACTACTGGATATGGGGCTGCCAGGAGCTGACTTTGCACTCAAGCAGGAGGGGAGACTACTGGAGATGGGGCTGCCAGGAGCTGACTTTGCACTCAAGCAGGAGGGGAGACTACTGGATATGGGGCTGCCAGGAGCTGACTTTGCACTCAAGCAGGAGGGGAGACTACTGGAGATGGGGCTGCCAGGAGCTGACTGTGCACTCAAGCAGGAGGGGAGACTACTGGAGATGGGGCTGCCAGGAGCTGACTTTGCACTCAAGCAGGAGGGGAGACTACTGGAGATGGGGCTGCCAGGAGCTGACTTTGCACTCAAGCAGGAGGGGAGACTACTGGAGATGGGGCTGCCAGGAGCTGACTTTGCACTCAAGCAGGAGGGGAGACTACTGGAGATGGGGCTGCCAGGAGCTGACTTTGCACTCAAGCAGGAGGGGAGACTACTGGAGATGGGGCTGCCAGGAGCTGACTTTGCACTCAAGCAGGAGGGGAGACTACTGGAGATGGGGCTGCCAGGAGCTGACTTTGCACTCAAGCAGGAGGGGAGACTACTGGAGATGGGGCTGCCAGGAGCTGACTTTGCACTCAAGCAGGAGGGGAGACTACTGGAGATGGGGCTGCCAGGAGCTGACTTTGCACTCAAGCAGGAGGGGAGACTACTGGAGATGGGGCTGCCAGGAGCTGACTTTGCACTCAAGCAGGAGGGGAGACTACTGGATATGGGGCTGCCAGGAGCTGACTTTGCACTCAAGCAGGAGGGGAGACTACTGGATATGGGGCTGCCAGGAGCTGACTTTGCACTCAAGCAGGAGGGGAGACTACTGGATATGGGGCTGCCAGGAGCTGACTTTGCACTCAAGCAGGAGGGGAGACTACTGGATATGGGGCTGCCAGGAGCTGACTTTGCACTCAAGCAGGAGGGGAGACTACTGGATATGGGGCTGCCAGGAGCTGACTTTGCACTCAAGCAGGAGGGGAGACTACTGGATATGGGGCTGCCAGGAGCTGACTTTGCACTCAAGCAGGAGGGGAGACTACTGGATATGGGGCTGCCAGGAGCTGACTTTGCACTCAAGCAGGAGGGGAGACTACTGGATATGGGGCTGCCAGGAGCTGACTTTGCACTCAAGCAGGAGGGGAGACTACTGGATATGGGGCTGCCAGGAGCTGACTTTGCACTCAAGCAGGAGGGGAGACTACTGGATATGGGGCTGCCAGGAGCTGACTTTGCACTCAAGCAGGAGGGGAGACTACTGGAGATGGGGCTGCCAGGAGCTGACTTTGCACTCAAGCAGGAGGGGAGACTACTGGATATGGGGCTGCCAGGAGCTGACTTTGCACTCAAGCAGGAGGGGAGACTACTGGATATGGGGCTGCCAGGAGCTGACTTTGCACTCAAGCAGGAGGGGAGACTACTGGATATGGGGCTGCCAGGAGCTGACTTTGCACTCAAGCAGGAGGGGAGACTACTGGATATGGGGCTGCCAGGAGCTGACTTTGCACTCAAGCAGGAGGGGAGACTACTGGATGTGGGGCTGCCAGGAGCTGACTTTGCACTCAAGCAGGAGGGGAGACTACTGGAGATGGGGCTGCCAGGAGCTGACTTTGCACTCAAGCAGGAGGGGAGACTACTGGATGTGGGGCTGCCAGGAGCTGACTTTGCACTCAAGCAGGAGGGGAGACTACTGGAGATGGGGCTGCCAGGAGCTGACTTTGCACTCATGCAGGAGGGGAGAATACTGGATATGGGGCTGCCAGGAGCTGACTTTGCACTCAAGCAGGAGGGGAGACTACTGGAGATGGGGCTGAGGAGCTGACTGTGCACTCAAGCAGGAGGGGAGACTACTGGATATGGGGCTGCCAGGAGCTGACTTTGCACTCAAGCAGGAGGGGAGACTACTGGATATGGGGCTGCCAGGAGCTGACTTTGCACTCAAGCAGGAGGGGAGACTACTGGATATGGGGCTGCCAGGAGCTGACTTTGCACTCAAGCAGGAGGGGAGACTACTGGATATGGGGCTGCCAGGAGCTGACTTTGCACTCAAGCAGGAGGGGAGACTACTGGATATGGGGCTGCCAGGAGCTGACTTTGCACTCAAGCAGGAGGGGAGACTACTGGATATGGGGCTGCCAGGAGCTGACTTTGCACTCAAGCAGGAGGGGAGACTACTGGATATGGGGCTGCCAGGAGCTGACTTTGCACTCAAGCAGGAGGGGAGACTACTGGATATGGGGCTGAGGAGTTGACTGTGCACCCATGCAGGAGGGGAGACTACTGGATATGGGGCTGCCAGGAGCTGACTTTGCACTCAAGCAGGAGGGGAGACTACTGGAGATGGGGCTGCCAGGAGCTGACTTTGCACTCAAGCAGGAGGGGAGACTACTGGAGATGGGGCTGCCAGGAGCTGACTTTGCACTCAATCAGGAGGGGAGACTACTGGAGATGGGGCTGCCAGGAGCTGACTGTGCACTCAATCAGGAGGGGAGACTACTGGAGATGGGGCTGCCAGGAGCTGACTGTGCACTCAAGCAGGAGGGGAGACTACTGGAGATGGGGCTGCCAGGAGCTGACTGTGCACTCAAGCAGGAGGGGAGACTACTGGAGATGGGGCTGCCAGGAGCTGACTTTGCACTCAAGCAGGAGGGGAGACTACTGGATATGGGGCTGCCAGGAGCTGACTTTGCACTCAAGCAGGAGGGGAGACTACTGGATATGGGGCTGCCAGGAGCTGACATTGCACTCGAGCAGGAGGGGAGACTACTGGAGATGGGGCTGCCAGGAGCTGACTTTGCACTCAAGCAGGAGGGGAGACTACTGGAGATGGGGCTGCCAGGAGCTGACTGTGCACTCAAGCAGGAGGGGAGACTACTGGATATGGGGCTGAGGAACTGACTGTGCACTCAAGCAGGAGGGGAGACTACTGGATATGGGGCTGAGGAGCTGACTGTGCACTCAAGCAGGAGGGGAGACTACTGGATATGGGGCTGCCAGGAGCTGACTGTGCACTCAAGCAGGAGGGGAGACTACTGGAGATGGGGCTGCCAGGAGCTGACTGTGCACTCAAGCAGGAGGGGAGACTACTGGATATGGGGCTGCCAGGAGCTGACTTTGCACTCAAGCAGGAGGGGAGACTACTGGAGATGGGGCTGCCAGGAGCTGACTTTGCACTCAAGCAGGAGGGGAGACTACTGGAGATGGGGCTGCCAGGAGCTGACTGTGCACTCAAGCAGGAGTGGAGACTACTGGAGATGGGGCTGCCAGGAGCTGACTGTGCACTCAAGCAGGAGGGGAGACTACTGGAGATGGGGCTGCCAGGAGCTGACTTTGCACTCAAGCAGGAGGGGAGACTACTGGAGATGGGGCTGCCAGGAGCTGACTTTGCACTCAAGCAGGAGGGGGGACTACTGGAGATGGGGCTGCCAGGAGCTGACTGTGCACTCAAGCAGGAGGGGAGACTACTGGAGATGGGGCTGCCAGGAGCTGACTGTGCACTCAAGCAGGAGGGGAGACTACTGGGATGGGGCTGCCAGGAGCTGACTTTGCACTCAAGCAGGAGGGGAGACTACTGGATATGGGGCTGCCAGGAGCTGACTTTGCACTCAAGCAGGAGGGGAGACTACTGGAGATGGGGCTGCCAGGAGCTGACTTTGCACTCAAGCAGGAGGGGAGACTACTGGAGATGGGGCTGCCAGGAGCTGACTTTGCACTCAAGCAGGAGGGGAGACTACTGGATATGGGGCTGAGGAGCTGACTGTGCACTCAAGCAGGAGGGGAGACTACTGGATATGGGGCTGAGGAGCTGACTGTGCACTCAAGCAGGAGGGGAGAATACTGGATATGGGGCTGCCAGGAGCTGACTGTGCACTCAAGCAGGAGGGGAGACTACTGGAGATGGGGCTGCCAGGAGCTGACTTTGCACTCAAGCAGGAGGGGAGACTACTGGAGATGGGGCTGCCAGGAGCTGACTTTGCACTCAAGCAGGAGGGGAGACTACTGGATATGGGGCTGCCAGGAGCTGACTTTGCACTCAAGCAGGAGGGGAGACTACTGGATATGGGGCTGCCAGGAGCTGACTTTGCACTCAAGCAGGAGGGGAGACTACTGGATATGGGGCTGCCAGGAGCTGACTTTGCACTCAAGCAGGAGGGGAGACTACTGGAGATGGGGCTGCCAGGAGCTGACTGTGCACTCAAGCAGGAGGGGAGACTACTGGATATGGGGCTGCCAGGAGCTGACTTTGCACTCAAGCAGGAGGGGAGACTACTGGAGATGGGGCTGCCAGGAGCTGACTTTGCACTCAAGCAGGAGGGGAGACTACTGGAGATGGGGCTGCCAGGAGCTGACTTTGCACTCAAGCAGGAGGGGAGACTACTGGAGATGGGGCTGCCAGGAGCTGACTGTGCACTCAAGCAGGAGGGGAGACTACTGGAGATGGGGCTGCCAGGAGCTGACTGTGCACTCAAGCAGGAGGGGAGACTACTGGAGATGGGGCTGCCAAGAGCTGACTTTGCACTCAAGCAGGAGGGGAGACTACTGGAGATGGGGCTGCCAGGAGCTGACTTTGCACTCAAGCAGGAGGGGAGACTACTGGATATGGGGCTGCCAGGAGCTGACTTTGCACTCAAGCAGGAGGGGAGACTACTGGAGATGGGGCTGCCAGGAGCTGCCTGTGCACTCAAGCAGGAGGGGAGACTACTGGATATGGGGCTGCCAGGAGCTGACTTTGCACTCAAGCAGGAGGGGAGACTACTGGAGATGGGGCTGCCAGGAGCTGACTGTGCACTCAAGCAGGAGGGGAGACTACTGGATATGGGGCTGCCAGGAGCTGACTTTGCACTCAAGCAGGAGGGGAGACTACTTGAGATGGGGCTGCCAGGAGCTGACTTTGCACTCAAGCAGGAGGGGAGACTACTGGAGATGGGGCTGCCAGGAGCTGACTTTGCACTCAAGCAGGAGGGGAGACTACTGGAGATGGGGCTGCCAGGAGCTGACTGTGCACTCAAGCAGGAGGGGAGACTACTGGAGATGGGGCTGCCAGGAGCTGACTTTGCACTCAAGCAGGAGGGGAGACTACTGGAGATGGGGCTGCCAGGAGCTGACTATGCGCTCATGCAGGAGGGGTTACTACTGGAGATGGGGCTGCCTGGAGCTGACTTTGCACTCAAGCAGGAGGGGAGACTACTGGAGATGGGGCTGCCAGGAGCTGACTTTGCACTCAAGCAGGAGGGGAGACTACTGGAGATGGGGCTGCCAGGAGCTGACTTTGCACTCAAGCAGGAGGGGAGACTACTGGAGATGGGGCTGCCAGGAGCTGACTTTGCACTCAAGCAGGAGGGGAGACTACTGGAGATGGGGCTGCCAGGAGCTGACTTTGCACTCAAGCAGGAGGGGAGACTACTGGAGATGGGGCTGCCAGGAGCTGACTTTGCACTCAAGCAGGAGGGGAGACTACTGGAGATGGGGCTGCCAGGAGCTGGGGATCTATGCAGTCAAGCAGGAGGGGAGACTACTGGATGTGGGGCTGCCAGGAGCTGACTTTGCACTCAAGCAGTAGGGGAGACTACTGGATATGGGGCTGCCAGGAGCTGACTTTGCACTCAAGCAGGAGGGGAGACTACTGCATATGGGGCTGCCAGGAGCTGACTTTGCACTCAAGCAGGAGGGGAGACTACTGGATATGGGGCTGCCAGGAGCTGGGGATCTATGCAGTCAAGCAGGAGGGGAGACTACTGGATATGGGGCTGCCAGGAGCTGACTTTGCACTCAAGCAGGAGGGGAGACTACTGGATATGGGGCTGCCAGGAGCTGACTTTGCACTCAAGCAGGAGGGGAAACTACTGGATATGGGGCTGCCAGGAGCTGACTTTGCACTCAAGCAGGAGGGGAGACTACTGGAGATGGGGCTGCCAGGAGCTGACTTTGCACTCAAGCAGGAGGGGAGACTACTGGAGATGGGGCTGCCAGGAGCTGACTTTGCACTCAAGCAGGAGGGGAGACTACTGGATATGGGGCTGCCAGGAGCTGACAGTGCACTCAAGCCGGAAAAGAGACTACTGGATATGGGGCTGCCAGGAGCTGACAGTGCACTCAAGCCGGAAAAGAGACTACTGGATGTGGGGCTGCCAGGAGCTGACTTTGCACTCAAGCAGGAGGGGAGACTACTGGATATGGGGCTGCCAGGAGCTGACTTTGCACTCAAGCAGGAGGAGAGACTACCGGATGTGGGGCTGCCAGGAGCTGACTTTGCACTCAAGCAGGAGGGGAGACTACTGGATATGAGGCTGCCAGGAGCTGACTTTGCACTCAAGCAGGAGGGGAGACTACTGGATATGGGGCTGCCAGGAGCTGACTTTGCACTCAAGCAGGAGGGGAGACTACTGGATGTGGGGCTGCCAGGAGCTGACTTTGCACTCAAGCAGGAGGGGAGACTACTGGATATGGGGCTGCCAGGAGCTGACTTTGCACTCAAGCAGGAGGGGAGACTACTGGATATGGGGCTGCCAGGAGCTGGTGATCTATAATATCATAGTAGATATGATGGATAGGTTCAGGAAGCTGCTATGAGGACGATTTCTTTTGCGTGTTTTGGCACGCCATAGACGTAGAACCAACACTCACACAGTCACACAGTCACACACTCACACACTCACACAGTCACACAGTCACACACAGTCACACACAGTCACACAGTCACAGAGTCACACAGTCACACAGTCACAGTCACACAGTCACACAGTCATTCAGTCACACAGTCATTCAGTCACACAGTCACACAGTCACACAGTCACACAGTCACACAGTCACAGTCATTAAGTCACAAAGTCACAGTCACACAGTAACACAGTCACACAGTCACACAGTCACACACTCACACAGTCACACAGAGGGGAAGGTGCATCATAAATGTTCAGCTTAGACATGCACAGTCATGGCCAGTAGAAGCTTCCTGAACCAATCCATCATGTCTACACAACAGCGGAGGGAGATGCGGTGGTTTTTTTCTTCCCCCAGGTCTACAAAGGGTTATGGCCTGGGAGCTTTCTGAGCCCGCTCTGGTGGCTTGACCATGGGCGGCCTCATTCTAGTCCACTAGAGACTTCGCCTGCAGGCGAAAGAGTCTCTAGCACAGTTCATATCACGTGATGTCGCGACCACACCCGCTGGGTGGGCCCTTACCCTCTCAGGCAGAAGGAGTCAGGAACTCAAACCCTTTTAAACAATTACTGACACACTTTTAGAAACAAGAATATATTTATTAACCCCACCCTTAGCACCCCGCAGAATGAAATGGAAACAATGGAAAGGATGGTTGGTGATGATATCAGATGAACAAGGATGCAACTTATGTAACTAACAATGACAAATCAAACAGTTCTATCACACACACACACCTTCACCCCACCACATGTGAAACTACATTCTCCTTCACACGATAACCAATCACATGTGACAATACACCATCACTCACCCTGTAA
>JAWQFJ010002956.1:2500-17500 GCA_034096865.1 Theodoxus fluviatilis | reverse complement strand
TATGGAGTGACCACATCGTTTTCAAAATTTGTACAGCTTTTTGTTTGCCTGTAATGGCAGCTTCTTGGACGGAAGAACTCTTTGACAATTTGGTGGTAAAAATGTAACCGAGGTATTGGCACCTGTTGACTACTTCTAGTCTGTTGACGTTCAAATACCATCTTTCGCCTTCCGAGAGATATCCGCATCGCCTGAAAACCATCACCTTTGTTTTCAGAAATGGAGCATTGGACTAATTTCAGAGCAAGTGCTCACCGATATTACCAATATGAATACAATATGTACAACATTATTACAAGAAAAGGTCCTTCTCCCAATATCTTCTGATTCTGTTCAACCCCTAACCCCCCCACCCCCCTCCCCCTTCCAGATCTCCTCTCTTTCACCACTCCCCATGACGTCTACAGCATATTTTTTATGCACGCGTTTTTCTTGTTCTCTTTTTATTATTTCTTCTCACATAAATGTATTGCTGCTTGTGTGCAAACTACTCGATGTATTGTCTTTGTAACAAAGATTTATTTCGAACAAGCCCTGTGTATGCATTTCCCTATCTGAATATATACATGGAAAAACCCACAAGTATCCCTTCCTCTGTTATGATTTGCAGGAGCTGCGTGCGATGTTTGAGGCCGAGGCCGAGGCCAGCAACAGAAGCCGGCTCCTGCTGTCCATCGCTGCAGGCATTAGCCAGGACACGGTGGAGAAGGCCTACGAGATCAAAGATATCTCAGAGTAAGGGTCATCTCACGCCAAAACTCGCCTGTCTGTCCGTCGAGGTCGTCATGGTTGTGGATGGTGCTGGTTGTGGGGTAGCTGGAGTGGTGATAGTGGTGGTGGTGCTGGTAGTGATTCTGCTGTTGCTGGTATTGGTAATACTGATAATGGTGGTGGTGGTGTTGGTGGTTGTTGTGGTGGTGGTGGTGGTTGTTGTGTTGGTGGTGGTTGTTGTGGTGGTGGTGGTGGTGGTGGTTGTGGTGGTGGTGGTGGTGATGCTGGTGGTGATTCTGCTGTTGCTGGTACTGGTAATACTGATAATGATGGTGGTGGTGGTGGTGGTGCCCATATAAAAAAATTATATAGAAATCTATAGAAATTTCTATAGAATTCTATAGAAACTTCTATAGAATGCTATAGATTTCTATAGAATTCTATAGAATAGAGATTTCTATAGAAAAAAATTTTATGGGTGGTGGTGAGTGGTGGTATGTGTTGATGCGTGGTTGTCGGTGGCTGGTGCGTGGTGGGGTGGTTGTGGTGGTGGTGGTGGTGGTGGTGGTGGTGGTGGTGGTGGTGGTGGTGGTGGTGGTGGTGGTGGTGGTGGTGGTGGTGGTGGTGGTGGTGGTGGTGGTGACGGTACTGGTGATGATGTGCAGATAACGTTAGGTTACTGGAGAGAGGGTGGGAGTGGTTGTGAGGTGTGAGACTCGTCGGATGAAGTGTTGTGGAGATGGGTGTGGTGTGGCGGTTGTGTGACAGATGCTTGTGGAGAGAGGAGGAAGGGAAACAAAAGAGAGTCAGGAAAGTCGAGGGAACGTGGACAGTTGGTGGTCCTCGGAGTTGCAGAGGTAGGTGCGCCATGATTATGGAAATGTTTCTGTTTCTGTCAATTGCTTAGAGAGTGGCAGCTGGGACGCAGTGTAAATTAACGAAGAGAAAAAAAGTGATGGTACATGTGGCTTGTTGGTTACTTTTTAGAATTTTTTTTTAATGTGTATAAAAATTATTTATTTATAAGATTATCTTTAACTAAGAAAATCAATAGTCGCCCTTCTTATCAGCTGAATTTAAATTAATTTCATTACCTTTGAAGACGTCTTACTGGGTGGAATTGAATGTCTCAGCCGTGAGTACGTCCCAGTATGCACCACTGAACTTGCACCACCTGACAAAATACAGTTTTTACAGTGGAATGCAATGCTGTTTCTCCCTTTGTAGCCCTTGTTCCTTTCTTCTTCTTTGTGCTGTTATTGTCGTCGTCATTGTTGTTTTGTTTTTCCTCTTGCTGCCGTCGGTGTCGATGTTGTCATTTTTATCATTGTTGTTGTTTTCGCTGTTGCTGCCTCTGGTGCTTTGGATACTAATGCCTACTTTGTCCTCATTATAGCTATCGTCATTGTCGTCTGTAAAGATGTCTGACAGCACGATTATAGCTATCGTCATTGTCGTCTGTAACGATGTCTAACAGCACGATTATAGCTATCGTCACTGTCGTCTGTAACGATGTCTAACAGCACGAAAACCTTTTACTCTGTCGCCATTATAGCTATCGTCATTGTCGTCTGTAACGATGTCTAACAGCACGATTATAGCTATCGTCATTGTCGTCTGTAAAGATGTCTAACAGCACGATTATAGCTATCGTCACTGTCGTCTGTAACGATGTCTAACAGCACGATTATAGTTATCGTCACTGTCGTCTGTAACGATGTCTAACAGCACGATTATAGCTATCGTCACTGTCGTCTGTAAAGATGTCTAACAGCACCATTATAGCTATCGTCACTGTCGTCTGTAAAGATGTCTAACAGCACCATTATAGCTATCGTCACTGTCGTCTGTAAAGATGTCTAACAGCACCATTATAGCCATCGTCACTGTCGTCTGTAAAGATGTCTAACAGCACGAAAACTTTTGCCAGGGCCGTGGACTTCATCAACGTGATGGCCTACGACATCCATGGCTCCTGGAATCACATCACGGGTTTCAACAGCCCACTCTACACTCGCCACTCGGATCCTCGCTTCTCGCCCGTCCTGTCCGTGGTCAGTACGGAATCCATTGAGAGGCGGGTTTCCCAGACTATCGATATGCAATCCCAAGCAATCCCAAGCAATCCCAAGCCATCTCAAGCTATCTCAAGCTATCCAAAGCAATCCAAAGCAATCCAAACGGTTTATCCGGATTTCAGCAGAATATCTCCCCATGATTTCACATTTGTTAATCCTGACGGAAGTTCTGTAAAGTATATTTTCAACAAACACTTTAGCAGAGTATCTCCCCATGATGACACATGTCACTTCCATTTGTTTATCCAGACGGCAGTTCTGCAGCGTACATTTTCTTTGAATATTTCTCCAGAACACTTTCCCTCGATCAAACTTTTCATTTTCGTGAGTTCATCCAGTAGACACATTTATCTTATGACGTCAGGAGTGGGCGCTCAGCCAATGGACGAAGAGCGGGGCGTCACGGGACAAGCTGGTACTGGGCATCGCTGGCTACGGTGTGACCTTCACCTTGTCCAACAGCTCCAGCACAGAGGTCGGTGCCCTGGTATCCGGGCCGGGTCGCCAGGGCCAGTACAGACTGATGCGTGGACAGCTGGCCTTCTACGAGGTGGGTCAGAGTGAGGGTGTCGCGTCAGAAAACGTTCTGTCGTGACAAAGCGTCGCTCGCGCAATTTTATTGGAGGACATAAATAAACGTGGTGAATGCATTGGCGCCAAACTTATGTTCCTTTGCTCTGATTGGATTCTGCATAATACCGCTGAAGTGTTCTTTCTCTGTACTTTGAAAAAAAAAACCATCATGAGAGAGATGTACATACATAATTATTACAATGGGTGGAAAGTCGCAATTTAGAAAAGAGCACCTTCACCTTGATCTCTTCAGTCGTAAATAATTGATAAACAAATTCTGGATGTAATAATGGTTATACAAGACTGACAAATCACACTCTGAAATAAACAGACATCTCGCCGTGGATTTCAAGGGAATAAAGATAACAGGTAAATCCAGAACACACGTACGGGAGTGATCGCGACCCAATGATGACGTCATAAAGTGCAAAGTGGTTTGGACTCCAGACACGGGTAACAGATCGCTGTATAAAACCGATACTTCATCTGAGTTGACCTATGGGCCAAATGGGCGTGGCTTTGCCGTCGCAATTTTTCAAACACAGTACTTCAGAGAGATGCAGAACACAAAGTTTTCTAGGAAGGGGTACCCCATCTCACCCCCCACTTCTCTTTCCCTCCCCTCCCCCCTTCCCTCCCCTCCCCCCTTCCCTCCCCTCCCCCCTTCCCGACCGCCCCACCAACCTCCACCTCCCTTACACAATATAAACATTAAGAGCAAACTAATGATAATGACGATGACGATGATGATGACGATGACGATGACCATGATGATGATGATGATGATGATGATGATGATGATGATGATGATGATGATGATGATGATGATGATGATGATGATGATGATGATGATGATGATGATGATGATGATGATGAATGATGTTGAATGATGATGATGATGATAATGATGATGATGATGATGATGATGATGATGATGATGATGATGATGATGATGATGATGATGATGATGATGATGATGATGATGATGATGATGATGATGACGACGATGATGACGATGACGACGACGATGATGATGATGATGATGGTGATGGTGATGATGATGATGATGATGATGATGATGATGATGAAGAAGATGATGATGATGATGATGATGATGATGATGATGATGATGATGATGATGATGATGATGATGATGATATTGATGGTGACGATGATCATACGAGCGTGCATGATTGCATGCGTACATAGCTTAGATCATTTTTGCTATTAGAAAAGAATAACTCTAAGGGTGTTGGATTCTGAAAAGGTTTCTATCGTGTCTATGATTCTTTTGAGGATCACTTGAGTGATTTTGAATGCAATTATATATTAGAAATTGCAATTCATTGTTGATGTGATGATTAAATAAGCACTGTTTCATTAATGCGCACCTGTGTTACTCATTTGAAATGACATTTGGGGCGCTGTAGCCGAGCAGACAGATCATTTGACCTGCAGTCGCATGCAGCTAATGGGTGCGGTGTTCCAAGCTGCACAGATTCTAGAGTTGCATCCTTGGGCAAGGTGCTTCACCCACATTGCCTCTCCTACCGAGGAGTAAAACCAGTTACTGGGCGCTGCACAGCGGCGACCGGCGGTGAAATTCTTCCAAGAGAATTTTTCTCAAAAAGAACAACAACAAAAATTATCATTATTATTATCGGTCTTTATTACAAGGTGCCAAGTCTTTAGAGTTTCGTTCATGCAAATATTCCGCTCTTCTGTAGATTGGTCCATCACTGACTCATTTGTTTTAATTGAAGCAATTCCGAGCTGGAAATGACCACAAAGAAACGACGCAAAATTCACACGCGCCAAATTACATTCGCTCTTGCACAGTGAAAACAACAAAAACAGCAAAAGCTATCTTCCAAAGCTCAGAATACATATCCTTCTTTGTTTACAATCAAATCTATGTCCATAATTTGTAGATGTACTTCCAAATATGTAACGTTGTTATCATCCATTGTCACGTGTTTGCATGTGCATTCTGTGACGTCAGATTTGCAACCTGATGAGGGAGAACGCAACCTACGAGTGGGACGAACAACAGAGGGTCCCCTACGTCACAGACGGTGACATCTGGGCAGGATTCGATGACCCCAGAAGTGTCAGAACCAAGGTAAGGACATTCACTTTCCACAGCACCCTCTCTTTGTCCACAATCACACCATACTGTACTGCCACGGTCTGTCTTTGTGATGCTTTGGCTGGAGAGAGAGAGAGAGAGAGAGAGAGAGAGAGAGAGAGAGAGAGAGAGAGAGAGACAGACAGAGACAGAGACAGACAGAGACAGACAGAGACAGACAGAGACAGACAGAGACAGACAGAGACAGACAGAGACAGACAGACAGACAGAGACAGACAGAGACGGCAGAGACAGGGAGAGAGACAAAGAGAGAGACAGAGATAGAGAAAGACAGAGAGAGAGTCAGAGAGAGAGACAGAGACACAGAGAGACAGAGAGACACACAGAGAGACACACAGAGAGAGACAGTCAGAGAGAGACAGAGAGACAGAGAGAGACAGACAGAGAGAGAAACGCAAAGATAGAGAAGAGAGAGAAAACACAGAAAGAGATACAGACAAAGAGAGAAACAGAAAGAAAGACAGACACACAGACACACAAAAACAGACAGAGAGAGTCGCAGAGAGAAAGAGAGAGAGAGAGATAAAGAGAAACACGCAGAGACAAAGGTGGAGAGAGAGAGCGAGAGAAGGAGAGAAGAGGGAAAGGAAGCAGAGAGAGAGAGACAGAGAGAGACAGAGGCAGATACAGAGAGACAGAGACAGAAGTAGAGAGAGAGACAGAGAGAGAGACAGAGAGAGAGTCAGAGACAGAGAGAGACAGAGAGATAGATAGAGACAGATCGAGACAGAGAGATAGATAGAGACAGAGAGAGACAGAGTTAGAGAGACAGAGAGAGACAGAATTAGAGAGAGAGACAGACAGACAGACAGAGAGAGACGAAGAGAGTGAGAGACAAAGAAATAGAGAGAGAGACAGAGAGAAAGACAGAAAGAGAGAGAGACAGAAAGAGAGAGAGAGATACAGAGAGAGAATGTGAGAGAGAGACAAAGAGAGAGAGAGAGAGAGACAAAGAGAGAAGAGAGAGAGAGAGAGAGAAAGAGAGAGACAGGGAGCCAGAGAGAGAGAGAGAGAGAAAGAGAGAGAGACAGACAGAGACAGAGACAGAGAGAGAGACATAGAATGATAGAGACACAGAGAGAGAGAGAGAGAGAGAGAGAGAGAGAGAGAAAGAGAGAGAGATGCTAGTTTGTATTGTCTTTTTCCAATGTATGGATGGTTGCAAGACATTCCAAGATATGAGATGTAGATTGCCTTAGTACCCTGTGTATGTTAAAGGAAACACGGTTTAGGGGTTGAATGTCTTAAACATTAAAATAAAATCTTCAGTATGCCGAGTATCACAATTAAAACATGATAATCATTACCATCGTCGCCGGGGCTGTGACCAGTTATTGTTATCCAGCACGCAACTCACAGTGAAACAGAAAACACAGTCAAGTGTGAAATCGCATCACCCTGAGAGATTTCTACCCTTCTAAAAATACTCTGGGCTCACTTTTTTCTTGTTCTGTTTGGTGTGATCTAATGTATCCATTATTGTATCTACTGGTGAGAATGGAAGCATCTTCATTCCATTAGTCTGAAATTCAAAGACGCCAGTAACAGGCAAAACTTCACCTGATGAAATCTCTCTTTTCTCTCCATTGCAGGTTCGGTGGGCGGTGGAGCAGAAACTAGGGGGGGTCATGTTCTGGTCCTTGGATCTGGACGACTTCCGGGGCGCGCATTGCAACCTGGGAGAATTCCCGCTTCTCACCGCCATGGTCAGCGAGGTGTCCAGACACTTCCATGACGTCACGGAGCCGCCCATCATCTGGCCGCCCAGCACTACCACCACCACCACCACCACACCTGCTGACGTCATCACTCCGGAAGTGCCGTTCGAACCAGAGACGACCCCAGAGATTGTCACGCCAGTTCCGAGCACCCCGTCTCTCCAGACCTCCGCGCCGCCGACCCGAAGAGGACCAACCTCGACGACAGCCGCCCCTGGCACCACAGTCGTTGTGGACGCGAACGCAACCACTCCCAGAGGGCCGCAGAGGCCAACGACCATGATTCCCCTCGAGGGGACAACCCGCCGTGGTCCGACCTCGACAAGGACGCCTGTGTCTTCTGAAGCTCCTGAAGTGGACCAAAGGCCGCAGACTGACGTGGCAGAGACCAGTACTCAGCCGGATCACGTGTTCGAGTTCAGCACGGAAGCTCCAACAGAAACTACCGACACGACCGCCAACCACTACCCAGACGTCATCGAACACACGACCCCTGCTCCAAAAGCACTGGCCACTACAGGAACTGTTTCTGTTACCACGGTGACCATCCAGCCTGTGGTGACCGCCACCACTCAGTCTGTGACTGACGACGTTACCATGGAAACCACCCTTCCTCCCATGACGTCGGAGACCGGACTTCCGGACACAACACAAAATCCGGTGACGTCAACACCAAGCGAAGTGACATCAACAACGCTGTCGATGACGTCAACACCTGTGCCAGCGACGTCGACAACTCGCGTGGCTCCTCGTGGCTCTACCGTACCTTTCCCGTGGCTGATCACGCCTTCTGACGTCACGACGACGACACCAACGAAGACGACGATGCAGTCTCCTGTGTTTCCCTCCAGTCCCACCATGGTGCCAGCAACCCAGGGGAAAACCGCACTGCCGACTACTGCGCATCCCGAACAGACAGCTACGTCATCCAGAGCGCCGATTACGTCACCGCGCGGCGAAGGCGCCACCGTCACTGCAAGGGCGACAACTCCTACCACGACTCGCCGCACCACCATGCCGAGGACCACCGTCGCGCCTCACACCCCGATCACGACAGAAGACAACCGGGTGGCCCCACCCGAAAGCAAGACTCCCTCCGTCGTCCTGCCCACCCGCAAGCCTCCCACCCTCAAGCCTGCCCTGCCTGGGGAGGAAGAGAACCTACCAGACTGGGTGCCGCCTCCGGGAAGCGAGAGCGGGCAGGACAAGGGAGGTAACTCCATCAGCTCCTCCAAACCGAAGCCAGACGACAACTCGGGGCGTCGGAAGAAGACTCGAGGAAATTTGCTTGGAGCTGCCGGAGGAGCTGGTAGCGTCAGCCTCAGAAGCAGTCAGATGCTCGCTGTTCTCGTCGCTGTCTTCGTCATTCAGAGGCTGATCCTGCTGAGGAGGTAGAGAGGAGGAGAGGCGTTTGTTTACAGTTGTACAGACTTTGTAAATACCGAGTGGACGAGGCGCTTGTTTCTTCTGTTCCACGTTGCGTTGATCCTGCAGAGATTTGGTGAGAAGTTTGTACAGTCAGCCGCAGTCACTCTGTCTCGCTCTGGTTGTCGTATTTCATTGCTGGAGGGTTCATATTTCTCACTGTAGTTGAATCACCTTTATCTCTGTCGATACACACTTTTTTCTTCTTCTGAAATGTCGATTTATCATGGATCATGGAAAGACGGCTATGAAAACCCTTTAAAATTACATTTCTTTAGCCTTGAGCATTTTTAATATAGTCACAAATATAGTGTGTGAATGTGTATTTCAACTGCGATGAGAGAATGAACGAATGAGTACACGAGATACGCGTGAGGAAAGATTATTCTGGATCAAATAAGACTTAATTTTTCACATTTCAAGTATTCTCTATACACTGCCGCTCATTTTTGGGAAAATCGAGATAATAATGTCATTCTTGTTCGGAGTCCATCACTAAAATCAGACATAGGGATCACTTTTTAAAATATTTTTTGTGTGTTCAAATGACAACGATTTCACGGGATATTTATATCAACATAAAATTCATTAAAGTCGCATTGTGTCGCCCCCTGACTTGCGATTTGTCTGTAGATTTGCAAATAAAAAAGTGTAAAATGGAAACTTCTCTTTTATTTTACTTCTCAAATGGAATAATTTGCCGTGACAATTACAAGAACCAGGATAGTTTTGAGAGAGGGAGAGAGAGAGAGAGAGAGAGAGAGAGAGAGAGAGAGAGAGAGAGAGAGAGAGAGAGAGAGAGAGAGACAGACAGACAGACAGACAGACAGACAGACAGACAGACAGACAGACAGACAGACAGACAGACAGACAGACAGACAGACAGATAGATAGATAGACACACAGACAGACAGACACACAGACAGACAGACAGACAGACAGACAGACAGATAGACACACAGACAGACAGACAGACAGACACACAGACAGACAGACACACAGACACACAGACAGACAGACAGACAGACAGACAGACAGACAGACAGACAGACAGAGACAGAGACAGATACTCAGAGAGCGATAGAGTGACAGACAGGCAGATATACAGACATACACACAAACACACACAGACACAGAGAGAGAGAGAGACAGAGAGAGAGACAGAGAGACAGAGAGAGAGAGACAGACAGACAGACATATAGACACAGACACAGACACAAAGAGATACAGAGACAGAGAGAGAGAAAGAGAGAGAGAGAAAGACAGATAGACAGACAGAGAGACAGAGACAGAGAGAGAGAGACATAGAGACACAGATAGAGAGAGACAGAGAGAGACAGACAGACAGAGAAAGAGACAGAGAGAGAGAGACAGAGAGAGAGACAGAGAGAGAGAGATTCCCTTGTTTATATACAACCAGACAGCAGAAGAACTCGCCAAGATAAATTTTTCCTCCCACAAATTTTCAGCTTCACCCTCTCAGGTGTTTGAGTTACTCCTGAGTGTGATAACGCCGATGTCAAGAGAACAGGCCACTCTTGGGGACAGTTAGAAAAGATTGCTCAGGACCTTGATGACTGGAGAACCCTTGTTTGCGGCCTATGCCCCAGGAGGGGTCAAAGTGTATTTATATATTCTACACTCTCATAATCCATATCAATGCATATCCATATCCATTTATATCCATCTATCTCCATCTCTATATATCTGCTTGTCTGTCTGTTACGTCATCTCTCACGGAGGAGAGTTAAAAAGGGACTCTAAACGCTCCGTAACACAGAATTGAAAAAAAGATATGTATTCTAAAAACCATCAAGGGTGGCTGCCTCTGGTCAAACGAGAAAATGAGAAACGTTTTTCAAAACTCGTGTCTGGGGGGGAAGGGGGTTAAAAAAAAGGGTGGCAGCCACTAACACGAGCCAAGTAAAACACACGAACAAGGTGAGACTTCATAAAATGTATTTACCACCTCCACTAGATTTAAAAAGGAAAACAAACATTCACACACAAGTGACATACACTGGTAATATAAAGCTCGCAAAAATGACCTAAAAGCTCGAGCCCTGTATAGAGCACTACATAGATTTTCTAGCTCACCAGCAGGTCACCGCATTCCGGTGAAAAAGACAGAAAGAACATGGCTGGAAGGGACAGAGGTGGCAGGTTCATCCAAGGTGAGATGAGACGCCAGCTTCATCAAGGCCCGCCCTCTCATCTCTCTTCTGCCTCTTCTTCTGATCTCTCTTTAACAGTCGAAATATATACATGTATCCTCTTAAAATTAGCTGACGGCTTTGAGAAAATTTCTGTATGGTAAAAAGATGATATTCACCCCAGTTAGCAAAACAGTTGAAACGTGAGCTAAAATGCACGCCAGCAGCCACAACACCCACGTGCAAAAAAATTCATTTCAAGACTAAAAGGATACAGAAGATAATTTAGAATACAGCTCAAACCCCCTCTGTGTGTATGTGTGTATGTTGCGTGAGTGTGTGTGTGTGTGTGTGTGTGTGTGTGTGTGTGTGTGTGTGTGTGTGTGTGTGTGTGTGTGTGTGTGTGTGTGTGTGTGTGTGTGTGTGTGTTGCGCGAGTGTGTGTGTGTGTGTGTGTGTGTGCGTGTGTGTGCGTTTGTGTGTGTATGTGCATGTGTGCGCGTTTGTGTGTGTGTGTGTGTGTGTGTGTGTGTGTGTGTGTGTGTGTGTGTGTGTATCTTATAGTTGACACTTGAATCAGACGGTATAAATGAAACAAAAATGTGACCTCGTATACATTTTTAAAACAAAAGTTTGAAACATATCATTCCTATGCAAATCAGTTCTGCAGCATAGCTGTCGATGCTGGAATGCCTTGATGAGAAGGAAGCATTTATCAATAATGAACGAATAAATGAATAAATGTACGAACGAATGAATGAATGAACGAACGAATGAGCGAACGAATGAATGAATGAATGAACGAATGAACGAACGAACGAACGAACGAATGAATGAATGAATGAATGAATGAATGAATGAATGAATGAATGGGTGGAGTTTTACAGCCCACCCTCTATTGTTGGCTAAGTAAGACCATTGATCACGAAAACCCCCAGAGCTTCTTGAAGCCAAAGCAAGTCCAGCCACCATGTATCTCCTACGTTGCTGCTGACGAATGGCACAGGGAGACGCGGTAGGTGTATTCCTGTCGCTCAAGCCTCAGGGGGAATTTAAAAACATAGAAACCCCGTGAGACGCGGTAGGTGTATTCTTGTCGCTCAAGCCTCAGGGGGTATTTAAAAACATAGAAACCCTGTGTCAGTTCTCTTAGAGGCTGTGACAACACTTGCATTTCAAACTTACCGAGGCGTCTTTAGTACACATTTTCCATAGAACCATGACCCTTTGTGTGGCATTTTCATAATGAAATACAATAGGCGGTGTAACGCGAATATCCCAAAATGCTCAAAGCATGATGCTTGCATACAGTCGGTGCTGCACTGATACCTCCCTCATCAGCTGGAAACTGGCGGGGGGGGGGGGGGGGGGGGGCACAACAACAAAGAACAACAACAACAACAGTAGTAGCTACCCCTACACCAGCGTAATATTTTGTGGTTTGGTTACAAGTTCTTCAGTCAGAAATAGTCTAACTCAAAAACGTGATATGAAAATCTTCTGGGGCCGTGTGCATGGAGAGACTTAATTTAAGTCGTGCTTAACTCCTAAGTAGACGCAGCTAAGTGCCTCCTCAGCGCTCAGCTCAAATGGTGTGCATGAAACGGAATAACTGTTGACTTACTTGAGGCAGACGCTGGAGGGCAAACCCCGTCTTTTTTACATAATAACTTTATGTCACGGTCTGTGGAAAACGAGGCGGCTAATGAAAATTAAGGGATTCCCACAACAACATTTTTAATGTCGTTTGTTTTGCAAGAGATTGAGATGATGAGAGTGCAACAACCTAACTGAAGCGAATCGGGAGGAGCTGATATTGGTTGAGATGGCGCTGCAACATAAGCAAATTTTGTTTGCACCATTGTCCGCGCAGGTGACAACTCGATATAGGCCGAAGTCTGGTAGACAATTTGCGAGGCTGTGAACTCCCGATGAGTTTACAAGCGAAATCTCAAGCGCACGTACAACTCATCGTCATCGTGCACTTCAAAAGGATGGCAATGGTCGCGAAACATTTGCTGCCTTCTTAAACTTCCACACAACACCAGCTTGTGCACGAGCATTTCTTTCTTTCTGGGTTCATTTGCGTGCGACCCCGGCAGTTCTCTCTGACTACGAGCCTGCTGGCCTGTAGCGGCCAAAACAGTAACCTGGCCAAAACAGTAACCGGAAGTCATCGCAGAGTTATCTGCTCGGGACGTGCTGAGAATTCCACTCTAAAAAGAGACGGCACCCGCCCCTCCGCCTGACTGACTTGGCACGCCCGGGGAGTTATGCTAAGATCCGGCCGCGTAAATATATCTGCGTTTTGTGACAAACGTCTTTCTCGGCGGTACTGTACTCCATGCACCTTAACGGTGCGCGTGATTCGGGTGTAATCTTAAGCTAAACGACGTTTATTGGCGCTGCTGAAATGGTCGAAGTCGGAAACATTCGGAACGTCGTTTAGCTTAAGATTACACCCGAATCACGCGCACCGTTAAGGTGCATGGAGTACAGTACCGCCGAGCAAGACGTTTGTCACAAAACGCAGATATATTTACGCGGCCGGATCTTAGCATAACTCCCCGGGCGTGCCAAGTCAGTCAACGGTCGCGTTTTATAAAACCAGACTACAAATAGACTACAGGGAGGTGACTCCCATATTATTTCCGGCAGGGGAGACGGCTTTACACGGGGACAAACTTTTTTGAACGCTACATCATGTGTTAAACTACACAAATGCACCAAAACCTCGTAAAGCAACTAATGCGTCGTTTGTCGGAATATATTCCATGCGAAGAACAGGTGCAGGAGCGGTAAATTGCATAAAGCACGTCCCTCGCAGATAACTCTGCGATGACTTCCGGTTACTGTTTTGGCCAGGTTACTGTTTTGGCCGCTACATGGCCTGTGTGTCAGCTTGACAACTGGGTGCTCGATTGATAGGAAACGGCGCATGCGCGTTATCTTGCAACTCGTCAGCAACCTAGGTTCGATGAATGAAACCATCAATTAAAAGTGAATTGACGATTCAAAATGTTAATCGTATCTCAAGCATACGTTTTTGTACACTTGTAAGTCAATTTACACCAGTTATCTGTCCTAGAAACTATACAATTTCATGTCAAATTTTCGAGTCGAGAGCGCTACTTTGCCTTTAAAATTTGATGCAGTCAGTGCAGAGTTCGCTCCCTTGATTTGAGTCGCCTTAATTTTATAAAGTGGAGGCTGGGTGGCATGTGGATTGACTTTGAGCACAATTTTGTTGACTTAGTGCAGTTGAGCCGCTCCATGCACACGACTTAAGAGATTCGTTGAGTTGAAGAAGCGATCTTAATCAAAGTCTGACTTAAGTCTCTTCATGTGCACGGCCCCTTGGGTTATGACATACATTGTTCAATCGGCTGAATAATTATGATCACCACTACCTCGAGAAAAGCAAAAAATGGTGCAGACAATTAGCGCTGAAACAATGACACGCAATATCCTTGCCTGTCATTTTCCAAGATACTTGTGGTGTGCTGGTACTTTCGCACTGTCAAAGGTTTTCTTGCAGAGTTTTTTTTTCATCCATCACGCATGCTTTGGGTCATGGTGTCCACCTGCATTAAATCTCACGAAAAAGTTATCTTTCTCACTCGAGTTTGCCTTTGTTCTCGAGGAAGTCGCAGGTGACAGGGAACTCCCTCCCAGTGGTCTCGTCCTTGGTCACCACTCTCAGCTCCGTTCCACTGACAGAGAGGGACACCTGCACTCTCCTCCTCTTGTCCCCTGTCGTGTCCGGCATGTCCACCTTGATGCTGGCCACCTTCTGGCACCTAGCGTCCGTCACGTACTTTGGATCGGGGTTGAGGGTGCGGTAGAGATCCAACTTCATCTCCTTCTGGTTTGAGTGAGTGGGTCTGAATTTGAAGAGTTTCTTGTCATCGTTGATAGAAACCCTTTCATTGACTTTGATGAGGACCTCAAATATGTCCTTGGTTCTCTCCACCCCGTCAACCATCTCTTTCTTGCTGGGGTCATCTTCAGGTCTGGACACGTAGGTGGTGCTGACGCCATAGGTGTAGGGAGACACCCTGGTGGCGATGGCCTGGGGACAGTGTCCGAACTGGACGGCGCCCATCAGCACGGTCAGGTCAGGGGAAGTAGGGACGAGCACCCGTTTGTCTGGGAAGGCTGCCTTGACCGCATCCACGATGATCTGGGACTTGG
>JAWQFJ010002955.1:43829-128021 GCA_034096865.1 Theodoxus fluviatilis | reverse complement strand
GCGCGCCAAATTCTGAAACGTCCACTCTGAAAGTTCGATGAGGTCCTACCGCCTTTGGGGAGACGAGAGAGAACCAATTACACAGATGACGAGGTAGTGAGCAGGCAGGGCCACAGTCCCTTTCCCCCAGCACTGCCTCCAACGAATAGGAGGTACTCTCACTGTGGACTACCACCACAGTCCTAGTATATGGCCACGACGATGAGTAGGCCACACTTACAAGTTGAGACAGCCAAAATCACTTAACATAGACTTCAAAACACTCCACTTGGGAATCAGTCGGCAATCAAAATGGAAAATGGAAGATCCTCCACATAGGAGACATCACAGCAACTGTCAACATAGGCTGACAACAGCTCCGGAATTCCGAAGAAAAAGTTGAGCTCACTAGCTGATTTTTCCTACTGGGAGGAGGCCTATCACAGGCAGCACACACACAGCAGTGATACGATGTCTGCAATGAATGTTTCGCTGCCCTGCAAACGCCAACCAAATGGAAACCGCGCTAACACACACTGGAGAGAGAGAGCAGCTGAGACAACAGGAGAGGCACACTGCGTGAGGCTCATGCACACGCTATTGTCGAGCTCGTAATGAACAATTTTGAAGAATAATGCCAATCACTGAACCATGTGACGGCGCTTTGTCATGTGGAAGGTCGCCTTCAGCTTCTCGTGACACAACGCAGTAAACGCAGACATACTACCCTGAATCTTACCTGGTGGGAGGAATGCTTGTTATGCGGATTCCACTTCTGATAGCAAACTCTCAACCGCCACTGAACACGCTGCAGGACGGACTGTCGCAGGCCTCTACACGGATATGGCATTGAACGCTGTGTCGAGCTGTCTCGTGCTGCAAGGGCTGTCTAGGTCAGTGGTGGACTCGAGTTCTGCCGAAGTCATTCAGGTGGTACACAAAGGGTGTGTTTCGGCCCTGGACGGATAATTACATGGATAGGAGCAGGCCAAACCTGTGTTTCATCCAATCACAAGGGGTAGATCAATGGCGTTTTGACACTGAAGTGTCCAATATCCACGTTTACATGCATTCATCGACACCTGTTATGACCACAAAGTCCCGCAAGTATGTACCACTCACCTTTTTGTGTGTGTGCCTTACAGCCTTTCTGTCATGCAACAGTAGGTCTCTTCTGTAGGCAACTGCAACCGAATCGTAACAAATTCCTAAAGGAATACAGAGACACTCGACCACTGGAAAAGAGAGAGCTAGCACAAAATGTCAGGCAGATACACAGGCTTGTGGTGGGCGGAATATGTACATGGCTGGTTCTGATTCACACAATCCATTGGACGCTCACTTTGATGGATATATAAACAGATGCAATTAAACTACTCCTCCACCTTGTCATGCTTCTGTTGAGACACAAGCCAACAAGCCTAGGGTTTAAGTGATACCAGAGAAATGGAAGAGTAGTGGTTTTGCCATCCTCTGTGTGTGTGTGTGTTGTGTGTGTGTGGTGTGTGTGTGTGTGCTGTGTGTGTGTGTGTGCATGCATATGTGTGTTGGTGTTTGCCCATGAACAAAACCACATGGCATGATATTTTGTGCACTAGATAAGGAATATACAACATGTAAAATTTATGTCCTATATCTTCAACTGTTACTAAGAATGGAGGGAAATGAGCATCTCAATGATTTTTCATACAGTTTCTCCTTCCACTAATGGGCCACACCAGTGGACTAATCTAAGGAAAAGGGTGCGGGACCTAGCTCTGCTGGCGAGCCACTACATCTGATTGCTGCGTTTTTACATAGGCATTTATGCTGGAAACAGGGTGGATTGCCCTTGATGCTGCAAATATTATCATTATAATCCTGTTCAGCTGAATGTGCACAGTGTATACCAGTTTTGTCAATATTCACACTTTATTGTCATTCTGTAGGTAGAAAACCATCCAAGATTGTGTATATGGATCGAGCTTGTAAGTACTAGTAATTTGGTTGTCATTCTGTGTATGGAGGCACTACTAATTATATGACCAACATCGCACCCCTTTCATCGGATGAGTCCACTCTGTGTCCCCATGTAGTGGAAGGGATTCCGATCTACCTGTGCTACTTAAGATGTTTGGGTCAACAATGATGGCTGTCTTTATGCTTTCAAAGCTGCAGCTTTGAAAAGTCTTGTCACCATTGAAAGCTGCTGGAAAGCCTAAATGCTAAGAAATGTGCACTTAAAGGAGCCCTGAGACTGATAAATTTTCTTGTGTCTTTTGTAAGGTCCAACTGCCTTGCACATGGCGGCACGCTGTGGTTCACTGGATGCAGTTTCCTGCCTCATTTTCCAACTACGCCAACATCCTGGCCACAGACCAGAACCGGGCTGGGCATCCAATCCATCATGCAGCATGTTTTTGACCATGAGCCTGTCATCAACTCATGGTTCGCAAGAATCCAGGCCAAGTGGAGCTCTCCTACCAAGAATGAGTAAGGGTTTCCATTGATGTGTTCCTGAGTTGTTTTCTTCATTTCACACACATTTCCCCCATGCATGCTGTGAGAATAGTCTTTGATTCACAAAGTGCGTCTTTAGGTGACTTAAAGACTAAAATAAAGTTTTTCTGTGTCTTTACCCACTTTAGCCTTTTTTCTTGACTAAATCAACTTGTGCATTACAGTTACCTTTACTGAAGGTCATGTTTGTGACACATTGTATCTTGTAGTGCTTCTGAAAATAGGGATGAAGCTAGTCAATTCATGTTGGCCTATAAGCACCCCATAGGCATCATGGGAAACTTTTTTGTGCATTGAAAAACATGTGGGACAAGGTGTCTGACATGCATGAAGGCAGTCAATTTAGACCCAAAATCAGTGGAAATCTGTACAGCAGTTGTGTTTGTTGATGGATTAGGTGTCAAGCTTCTTCTTCTTCTTCTCATTCGCAGTGGCTATACTGTCAATCGTAATGAATGTCGTCGTTTTCTCCATGTCGTCGCGGGTGCCATATAGTTTGGTCTGCAGGGGAGTTGGTAATGGCCACATTTCCCTCCTTTCTTCTTCAAGTAAGGGACAACTCTGGAGTATGTGTTCTGCTGTTTGGTCTTCCAGACCACATGCGCATGTTGGTGATGGTGCCAGCCTGTACTTTCGGTTCATGTGAGCATTGAGCCTGTTGTGGCCGGTGCGCAGCCTGATAAGGACGACCTGCTGCTCTCTGGACATCAAGTGGTAGTCGTCTCTGTTTGTCCTCGGCCTCATCAATGCCTTGATGATGGTCTTTCGCTCACTATAGCTGACACTATTTTCAAGTTGTTCTTCCTGGGCTCCTTCTTTCGCCAGCTCGTCTGCCCTTTCGTTTCCTGGAATCCCACAGTGGGCTGGTATCCACTGAAGAACAACTCTTCTGGTTTGTCCGACCCTCTGAAATGCTTTGGTCAGCTGGGAGAGTTTTCCTTTCTCTAGGGCCTGGAGGACTGATAGGGCGTCTGAGAGGAAGACTACTTGGTAGCATGGGTCTGGAGAATCCTGTACCATGGAGGCCGCCTGCATGAGTGCTTCCGCTTCTGCCCTGTAGTTTGTGCAGTGCTTGCCTGTGGCAACACTGGCTGTGGCTGTATGTCCCCCAGGGAACTGAATCAGGATGCCAGCACCTCCATTGGATACGGCGTTTGTTGCTGATCCATCAGTGTAAGCGTGGATCCACGCCTCCTGTGGGTACTGTTCGTCGATCATGGCTAGGGTAAGTGCCCGCCGAGCAATGTCAACCTGTCTGTCTCCTGAGGCAACATGTGGAACGCTGGTGCAGACCTGGATGTCTGTTTTGCCCGTTGTCCAGGGGTTTTCTTCTTCCCCGGTGATCAGAGGGAGAGTGTTCTGGGGGAGGACTTCCTTGTATTGTCGAGAGAGCCTCTTGCTCTCATGGACAAAGCTGCTCCGTTTGAGCCGGTTCTTGGTGAGGTTGCTCAGTCTGTGCTTCATGGGGTGGTCGGGTAAGCACTTGAGCTTCTCAGCCTCTACCATAATCTTGGCTTCTCTCCTCTGGCTGAGAGGCTGGATTGCTGTAAGCTTCTCCATTTCTTTGATGGGCGTGGATTTCATTGCACCAGTGATCAGTCGGAGAGCCTGATTTTGCACTCGGTCGAGGGTCTGTAGGTTCGACTTGGCTGAGGTTGACCACGCTGTGGAGCCGTATTCGAGGTGGGGCCTGACTGTTCCCTGGTATACTGTCTTCAGTATCCTCTCGTTCGCTCCCCATGTGGTGCCTGCCAGCTTCCTGAGTATGGCCAGCTTGCGCCTGGCCTTCGTCTCAGCCTGTGCAATGTGTGGTTTCCAGGTCTGACGTCTGTCAAAGGTGACTCCAAGGTAGGTTGCTTCTTTATCCTCTCTCAGAGGAGTGTCACCAAGCCTAACGGTACCAGCTTTCTGCTTTGGCGACAGAGTGAAGAGGGTCGTGGAGGATTTCTCCTTGTTGATGGAGACACACCAGTCATCTGCCCATGCGCTCAGCCTGTTAGCCGCTAACTGCATTCTGTAGGTGGCCGTGCTTGCGTGCTCCTCCTTGCACCAGATCACAAGGTCGTCTGCATAGAGGGCAGCTTTGATCCCCTTGGGCATTTCAGTCACCAGGTCGTCGATGAAGAGAAGGAAGAGCGTCAAGCAACTCAGGTGAGTTGAATCTGAGGGGGAAAGAATTAGGGACATAACAGGATGGCGGAAACTGAGTCAGAGGAAGGTCAAAGAGTTTACACAATGCTCCATAGAAACTTTTCAGGGAAACCCTGGTTTGAAAATTCGTCCCACACCACCGGAGGTTTTCCAAAACCCATTCAATTCTGCTCTGTGGAGCCAACTTGTGGATGAAATGAGAAACTGACCAGGGCCCGTATGCACGTCGGTCCGTTTAGTGGACTAATCGCGTTTATCCCCTATACGGGCGGATAGGCGGGAACAATCGGTATGCACGTCAATCTGGTTAGCCTATCCTATACGGATTTTCGCGTATAAAGTTATCGCACCTCCGAGGGCCTAAACGCGTGTAAATATATGGCGGCCGTTTTGTTTTTCCGAGCACGGCAGCGGCGTCTTCTACGAAGAAACAGGATTTTCCGGGACCGAACTAATCCCTTCGACACCTACGATGACCAAGAAGTATTTCGTAAGTTCAGATTTCGTCGGCCAGACATTCTGGAACTGACACCACGAACTCAATCGATTTTCATTACGCGAAGCGGGGTCAGAATTTAGAGTTACGTCCCTTTGCTCTGCGCCTCGTTCTCGTGCCAAGCCATGGCAACAGACGCTTCTTGTGTAGATATCTATATTGCGTCGACCTGCATTTGCAATTTTAAATCGTGGGAGCTTTCACGAGCTATTGATGCATTCAACATACAGCTTTGATAAATTAATGCTGTTCATGGCTTACATTTTCTTTGGATGGGGTTTTAGTATCCCCCAAATACAGCGATTTCTGTGCGAACACGCAATGTAAGCAGTGGAGCCGTCGCCACGGATTCTTCGCCGTGTCGACCTGCATTGCGAATTGTAACATGTACCAGCTTTCCCGACCTACTGATGCATTCAACATACAGCTTTGATAAATTAATGCTGTTCATGGCTTACATTTTCTTTGGATGGGGTTTCTAGTGTCCCAATATACAGCTTTTTCTGTGCGAACCGTAGACAGCGTGTGTGTGTTTAGTTATACGGGCCCTAACCGCGTATAAGTCCTAACTGGATTTGGTATGCACATCGCGCTAAACGGAGACGTATAGCTAAACACACACACGCTGTCTATGGTTCGCACAGAAAAAGCTGTATATTGGGACACTAGAAACCCATCCAAAGAAAATGTAAGCCATGAACAGCATTAATTTATCAAAGCTGTATGTTGATTGCATCAATAGGTCGTGAAAGCGGTTACATTTTACAAATGGAAATGCAGGTCATCTACACGCCGATCTTCCAAGTTCGCGCACTTCTATTTATAGCTGACGCACGGAATACATTGTTGTTATATCGCAACGAAATCCACTGACAGGTGCTTTCGCGTGAAGGTGCATTGACCAGCATTTCCAATTTTGCAATGCATGAGCTTTCCTGACCTATTCATGCGTTCTACATTCCTCCCCCTCCTCTCCCTCCTCCTCCTCCCCCTCCTCCTCCCCCTCCCCCTCCCCCTCTTCCTCCCGCTCCCCCTCCTCCTCCCCTCCTCCTCCCCCTCCTCTCCCTCTTCCTCCTCCCCCTCCTCCTCCCCGTCCTCCTCCCCCTCCCCCTCCCCCTCCCCGTCCTCCTCCCCCTCCTCCTCCCCCTCTTCCCCTCCTCCCCCTCCCCCTCCCCCTCCTCCTTCTCCTCCTCCTCCCCCTCCTCCCCATCCCCCTCTCCCTCCCCCTCCCCGTCCTCCTCCCTCTCCCCCCTCCCCGTCCTCCTCCCCCTCCTCCCCCCCATCCTCCTCCCCCTCCTCTCCCTCCTCCTCCTCCCCTTACTCCTCCCCCTCCTCCCCTCCTCCTCCTCCTCCCCCTCCTCCCTCTCCTCCTCCCCCTCCTCCTCCCCCTCCCCCTCCTCCTCCCCTTCTTCCCCTCCTCCTCCTCCTCCTCCTCCTCCTCCCCCTCTCCCTCCCCCCTCCCCCTCCTCCTCCTCCCCCTCCTCCTCCAACTCCTCCTCCCCCTCTTCCCCTCCTCCTCCTCCTCCTCCTCCTCCTCCCCCTCTTCCCCTCCTCCCTCCCCCTCCTCCCCTCCTCCTCCTCCCCACCCCCCATCCCCACCCCCATCTCCATCCTCCATCTCCACCCTCCATCCCCACCCCCCATCCCCACCCACCCCATCCCCACCCGCCATCCCCACCTCCCATCCCCACCCACTATCCCCACCCTCCATCCCCACCCGGTTCCGGAAAATTCTGTTTCTTCGCAGAAGACGCCGCTGTCGTGCTCGAAAAAATGCGTTTAGGCCCTCTATCGGACCTCGGAGGTGCGATAACTTTATATGCAAAAATCCGTATAGGATAGGCTAACCAGATTGACGTGCATACCGATAACGCGATTAGTCCACTAATCGGATCGACGTCTTCAGGCCCAGGCTGTAGGGCCCGTGTAGCTAACCGCGTTTAAGCTCTAAACGCGTTTATGCTAACTGCTTCTGACGTGCATACAGGCCCAGAACATGAAGAAAAAAGACTAGAAAGCACTCCAAGAGCACAAACCTCCACCAAGGATGCCACAATTTATTTTCCATGACCTGTATAGTTTAGTTCATCTCTTGAGTGTGGAACACATAAATGCTGACGTCATCAATAGTTTGATGTCATCCATCAACTTAGTGATGGTGATTACAATTCTTTTAATGCTTGTAATTCTAAAACTAGACAACAGATAGGCTCCAAAAAAAAATTGGATTGTTCCATGGGTGAAACTCTTACTGTGCACCACATTTCACCAGAATCTGTGGTGTGAAATGTTTTTGTTATTTCACCAATTAAAGAAAGCAAGAGTAAAACATAACCTCCATGAAATAGTATCTAGTGTATGTGTTACATCCTGTGAGCCAAGGTGTGTTGTTCAATTTTTTATGCAGCTTGCGATCTACACCCCTACTCCTTGCTGCTAGTTCAGGAGCATTAGCAGCAGTCAAGTGTCTCATCAACCTGAAAGCGGATGTGACCAAGCAAGACAGTGATGGCAACAACTTGGTTGTGCTGGCAGCACTTCGATTCCATACCAATGTACTTGAATATCTCATTCAGTGGGGCAACCCAAATGTACCAGTTTGGCAAATCCTTGTCCGTGAGTATGTCCCAACTGTTCAAAGTTTTATTGTCAGCATATTTTCTTTTGTTTTCCCAACAGCACTAAATAAAGAGAAATGTGACCCGTTTTCATTAACTGAATCTTAACTCCCAACAATGAGTGTCATGGTTGCGCATACTAAGGTGCCGAAATGATTATCCACACCTCCGGCTCATGATTTTAATGAATCAATTTACATGTTTAGGGGATCACACACGCCCCATGATGCAGCCGTCATTCTCTCCATGCCTTGGTTCACACAAAGTAGAACACCAAGGAGTGGGCAAGGAATTAAGTATAAACTTTATGTGAATGAAATGTAACTCACAGCGGTGGGAAAAACAACGTAGCTTTCATTCACCAACCCACTATGTTACAATTTCAAGCAAAACACAAACCAAGTGGAATCATATGTTATGTCAATCAAAAATGGAGAGGATAAATGAATGGAAAACTCCTACCAGTTTGATGTGCAGTTCCAAATCCAAGAATTCAATTATGAAGAGATTACACAATGCACAGACACAGGACAAGCGTCCTCACAGTGCATTAACCATTGGCAGTGGATTTTCCTGCCTCCGGGGGGACAACGATGAAACAGTATAAATCTTTTAATGAGGGTGGAGATAATGGAAAAGCATTGGGACGGTTGACAGGCGATGATAGAGTTCTTGCGACGTGCTCTAAAGTAGATGTTGTTGGATGGCATTCAAACGAGGGAGGTTGTCTCCTTGTCTTCACTACTTGAGATGAATGGTGAATGGCAGGCAGTTTTCATACTTGAGCACAAATACACAACTGAGGCGAGACCGCTGCCTCCAACTGGGGGCAGGATTTCAACCTCTCAGTCGAAATTTCTTGGGTGTATGGCCACGTCTTTTCCCGCTCAATTGAATTTATGCCTCAAAGCATGCTGGGATGCCGAGGTGTCAACTTGGACCAATCACGACAGGTTTAACTAACTGTGGAGAATTCCCGCCCAAATAACACATTATCAAAACATTAATCTCTCAACAATTACACAACGAATCAACCGCTCAACCCACCAAAAGGTATAGATTCATGATTGGCACTATCTTATCAATTTGAATTCACCAATGCAATCTTCCTTGTGACAATCTCGGTCAGACTCGTGTTTTTCCCGCCTCAGGCAGCATCTTTTACAAGGACACGAATGACAGTTAGTTTACCAAAATTATTTCTGAACTGTCATAATGAGATTTTGAGATATTCATATTTTATAAATTTGCAAAAATGTATCTTTCATTTGATATAAAAATCATACTTCTTCTCCAAAAACTGTTTAAGTTATGCTCACTCAAAGAGAGGTGGTGTGCTGACAGCTATTTTGAGAAATCAACAGTCAATGAATTAATAACATTATCCACACTTTTTCCTTAGATACAGGCCTTTTAAGTACATGCATCCGCTCAAAATTTGGCAGGTTGGTTGAGAAAATCTATTTCTTTCCCTACAATACATCATGGCATCTATTTATGATTACGGAAGGAAAACAACCAGCGAAAATAGGGTAATTGAAACAAAACAAATCTTTTTCTGCTAATGGGTAGGTGCATTAAAGTGCACTTTTTGATGTTTTTAAGCTAAAAATAAACTTTCCAACATTTGAGTATCAAAATTAAGTGTGTATAGGATTCAGTATTGCCAAATCATCCAAATGCACAATATACACCATTATCACCTTTGTCAGCCTCTCCTGCATTTTTGCTGTGTGCAGTTTAAGACTCAGTTCTTGAAAATGCATCACAAATTGCTGAACCTGTGTATACCTTTCCCCCCACAATGTATTCTGCTTTCCTTTGTGGAACTACTTCATTCAATCTTTTCCTTGATGCCACAACTGTAATCTTAGAGTTAAAGAAAACATTTTTAAAATCTCCTCACGCTTATTGTATTTGTTGTGAAGGTTCTAGATCATGCTTGAGAGTTGCGGCACGGTTGGTTTTGTTTATATGAGTCAGGTCATTTAGAGCTCGATATGTTGTGAAGGTTCTAGATCGTTGCAACACGGTCAGGTTGTTTATATCGGTCAGGTCATTGCCCTAGCATGCAAACGAGTCAGGCTAAAATTATCTTGTTATGTCACGTGACGTCAGTCGATTCAGAGCTCGACTTTCTAAAGACTGTTCCGCTTCATTCACGAAAGATCTGGAATCTAGGGTTAGGTATAAAAGGAGCGACAAAGCAAGAGAGAGACAGACACGACCGAGACACAAGTCAGACACGAGCAGCAGATGCGACAGAGTTAAGCTGAGAGCTTAACTTTGTGTAAGGAGTGAGTCCTTTGCGGTACTGTGCACAGAATGAAGCTGCTATGAGTACGACGATTACTGTTTGCTGATTTTCACCACTGTGTAGCGATCAGTGCGTGAATAAAGTTCATTGAAAACTACCACCAGCGTTTGTAACTTCGATTTCCCAGTGCAAGCTAGGAGAACCCCCGTACAACAAGAGAAGGGTGCAACATATTTTTAGTGGATTTGAGCTCATGCTAATTGTGTTATTATTCCTCAGAGTGATATCAACTAAGAGGATTGCATGATATCCACTCATAGAAGTTTGTCGTATCTGCAGCTATTTTTGAAAGCACTATTAGAATGGTCAATCACAATTTCCAGGAACTGGATCCTTTGAGTGATGTGCTGATTTAGTTGTTCACTGATTTGTCCATAGAAATGCTCACAAGTGACAGTTTGGCCAAGCAGGACAGTGCTGTCAAATGCCTTGAAGTGTTGTCCACGTCAAAGCCAGATCATTGGCGTTCCATCACGGAAGCAGGTAAGCTCTGTTCAGAAAAATGCACTGGAGTGAGATATTTTCCCCCATTTCTTTTAGGAAATCTCCAAAGGTGATCTTCTGTTGACATCCATGCATCCATTCGTGCATGAACCTGCAAGTCAAATCCACACTTAATTAACTAACATTTATTTAGTAAATTTTGCCATACATGCAACAGTGTGAAACTGTATGACCATCTGAAGGGGGTTAAGATGAAATCCAATGATTTTTGATAATGATTGATTCACTTTGGGTAAATTTTACATTCTTTTACTTTAGTTTTAATGAGTCTTTTTTCATATTTTGTATATATATAGCTCTTACCCACTGAATGCAAAGAAGCTTCTCATTTGTCTGAAGGTTGTGATGAGGGAAAAATTTTCTGCCACATAAATATTTTGATGTCACTTGCCACAATGAGGCAGACTGAATCTCTCATTGTTTTCAGGTGAAAATTGTTAGTATTGATGAAATGTAATACATATTTGGGACAGATAGGAATGTTCATACCTTGCAAAACAGTTTCTATGGTTAATATTTCTCTATTGTGATGGACCATGCCATCAGACTTTTAATGCAATGCTGATACCTCCAAAGTCATTATGTTGGTCTCTTATATACTCCAGCTATTAGACTGTTCATAGAATTAGAGTATTGTGATTTATTTTTGGCAAGTTATGTACATGTACTCAAAATTTGGATATGTTAAGCCCAAGAGCTGTATGGATAGCTGTCCCCTGGATGAGTTATTTCCCTTGCTCAAGCATGCAAGGGAATATGAAATTATTTCCCTTTGTGTTAAAAAAATTTAATTAAAGAAAGAAGATGCAAGGTCAGATAAGGGGGTGCTATTTATATAAGAAAATGCATCCACTACAGAAATTTAGATCACCAAATAGAGGTGCTGGCATACTGGGGGCACCATTTTACCCACACACCTATGGTTCGTGTGAAATTAGGTATGGACGATTTTGTGTGTGTGTGTGTGTGTGTGTGTGTGTGTGTGTGTGTGTGTGTGTGTGTGTGTGTGTGTGTGTGTGTGTGTGTGTGTGAATTAAAATGATTTTCCCAACATCTGATATTGTTGGGGGGTTTTTAATTTGTTTTTTGTAACACCACAAAGTGTACTTATAGGGATGGGTAGCTGTAAGTTCCTTTTTTGTATTTAAGCGATGCTGTGTATTTCAGCTTCTCTTGCATGCCTAGTTTCATAAGAAGCATCTTGATTGTGTTCAGTAATTAGCTCAGTCAATGAGCTTCCTTGAAATTATAAGTTTAAGGGTGGTTGTTTGGGGGATGTTTCCTCCTTTTATGCTATTGTCATTTTCTACATGACTGTCAATTGCAAAAAAAAATCTTTGACAATTGGCAACAGCAACATGACCTATATGGGGTTAAATGTGTTCCTTTGACAGCGCCACAACTTTAGCTGGGAAAGTCTACAACAAACCTCCCATCATTTCAATCTGAAAGTGAGGCCAAATTTCTTTGCACTTTCTGTAGGGCTGTCATCAATTTGTTGTGGGTCTTATTTTGACTTCTTACTCTGCAGCACCCATTGATTTGGACACAGCAATAGTCTACCATCGTTTCCCTAGGCTCTGCAAGTACAAGTTGGAGCTGCTGTCCTACCTTTGGTACTTCTTTGATTTTTGCTGAAAATGACAGACCATCATGCAGGGCATAGCAGTGAAAGTGCAGACATCCCACCTGCCATACTGCTCTTCCTCAAATGGGCTTTCTTTCCTTTCATAATAAAGTCCCTGATCTTTTACATGTTTCCATTCAGTTTTCAAGAAAGAAAATATGTTCTTTTTTCCAGGAGGAGTTTCTGCTCTGGTTGGCCTCCTCAGTCTGGAGAATGAGGAGATCCAGTCTGTGGCTGCATCTGTGCTGTGCAACATTTCAGAGCATGATGAAATTCGATTAGCCTTGACTGCAGCCAAGGCAGGTCCAATTCTCATCAAGCTCCTGTCCTCACCCGTGGATGACATCCAGTCCCGCGCTGCCATTATTCTGTCAGACATAGCGTGCATCGAAGGCAATCAGGTAGGCTTGGGTTACTGTAGAACTCAATTTCATACTGCCTGGAATGCATACATAGTGGTCATTTATTTGCCATCTCTAAAACAAAGTCTAAGGACAGATAGCTGTCAATGTGCACAGATCAAGCACAATGCTCCAAGTAAAATTGTTTTCTGGAAGTCATGTTAATGATGAATAAGATACTTAATGTCTGATGAATTCACAAATGGAGCATTCCATTTTTTAACAATCCTGTTCATGCAAGTTAAGACTATGTTTCTGTCGCTTTAACACATGTTTTAAGTTTTCAACAGCAAGTACCTGTCAAATAATTGTGAAAAATGTCAAGAATATAGAAATCAAAGAAGTTTTACTTTTCAAAACTTTCTTCTTTTTGGTAATCTCCTTCTGAGGCTTCAGCAAGAGATACACTTGTAAAATTGTGGTTGGTGAAACTTCTTCACATGGAGAATAAAATGACAGAGGAAAAATGGCTGTAATATTTTGTGGGAGAGTGGTTTGATGACTTAGAAGTTACAAGCTAAGTAGAAGCATACCGCAATTTATTCTGTCACATTCCAAGTTAGTCACGCAGAGGTTATTTCCCTTGCGTCTTCTGCTACCCATTCTGAACACAGAGATACTATCTCTGACACAGGTTGGTCACGTGACTTCGAATCCACATTCCAATGATTCTACCAATCAAAATTCAACATGATCAGAAGACCATTGAGAGTAAAAAGAGGCGATTCTATTTCACTCCAATTATTTATCCCGATAGATAAACACAAATTTGGTGTTCTAATAAAACTAATCTATGAGATTTTCAGGAAATCATTTGAGAACTACTTTTAGCGCGAACGTGTCTATAAGGTTGCAAGCTGCCTTGAGCACGTGCGATTGTGTATATACAGTAGTCGCCGCTTATTAAAAACACATTGGGACCGAACAAAAGTGTTTTTAATAAGCGGCGTTTATATTAACCGGCACTTCCCGCTTCACCAAGCCGTTGCGTTTCTTCCACCTGTTAAACCACCCATTTGTAGCTTTGAATTCGGAGCGACCAAGCTGGGAAGCAATCTGTTCCGCCTTCTGACACAGGATTGGGCCGTTTACAGGTGTGTTGCGTGCTTGGATAGAGTCGAACCACCGCTTTAAGCCATCTTCTGTCTCTTTATCCTTCCCGCAGCGCCGACGCTTCCTTTGGCCTTGACTGGAGCCCTCTGCGATATCAGCCCTAAGTTCATCTTCTTTTTTCAGTGTCTGGCACAGAAATGATGCCGACACACCCAAAATGTCAGCACCCTCCCTCAAACTTTTAGAATTTACCTCTCGGTAGCGATCAAGCAAGTCCACTTTGTCTTTGGGTGTCATTTCTGTTCTTTTTCTTTTCTTTGGAGCTGAAGTTAAAGCCATTTTCTGATTCACTGCTTATCCAGCGAGACTAGACAGTGTTGAATTGACATCTGACGATTTGCTGACAAGGTACGTGTAATCACTGTTCACACAAACGCTGAAGCGTCTCTAGTTGTCATCTAACGGTTTGCTGACAAGAATTCACAACCAGAGATCGACTCTGACCCTCCGAACTCGCTCAATGAAGTATAAATATTGCTGTTGTATTCAAAGTCCTTATAATTAGTAGAGTTCACAATATTACACTCTTGTGATTCGAATTTTACCGCATACAAGTTTTACATTCATGGGAAATCGATGTTTAGAAAATGAACTGACGGACAAATGGCTGCCAGTATGGAGTGTATCACAACAAGCGGAGGAATACACTCACGATGTGATATGGCATTCAGCGTGGCTGTTCAGAACGGTGGTATGCATGTTATGGAAGAATTTAGGCTATCACGTGACCAACCTGTTGCTGAGACTATATTCACTAGTCTCAGCCACGCTGAATGTCTGCTACCTACACCTGTACAATTGACCCATCCACAGCCACGCCCCTTTCTTGCTGTAACTCGCGTGGTATCACATGCAGGCGGCAAAATGGTTTCCACGTGAACACCAACTGACTCGTTGCGTTGTATTCTGGACAGCATTTGTGTCTCATTTTTGCCAGACAGTGAGAAGATTTCTCAAACTGTGATAGACAGGGGTATGAATAAATACTACTCATGTTATTTAGACGAAATTAAGATCTATGAGCAAGAGGATTCAACGGTGGAGGTGACAGCTCGGGAAGTGGAGGTGGTGCTGGCATCTGCGTGACAATGAGCGTCGTATCTGTCTGTTGTCAGGTGCCTGTAAAATGTTGATCAAGTGTTCCAGTGATCAGGTAGTTAAGTTTAAAACGGATTGAGCGCCTCGGGTTGGTGTAGAGTCGCTATACAAAACTACTACCTTTACCTTCACTAGTTGCATTGATGAGAAAGAAATTTACCAACCACGCTCGATTCGAAGACTTGATCGAGACAGGGGTGAACCTTTGCTCTTCGCTTACGTTGGATGGGATATATTCTGTTCTAATCCTGGAGCTTTGTAAAACCGTGCTCTACCCAAAATCTCAGAACTACCATCACGACAGACAAGCTGTGTAATGAGATGGTAAGGTACATAAGCATCATCCTCGCAATGAAGCGTTACTGTACGTCTATCCTCACTCAACCCTCACGCTCCCTCCCTTTCTCCCCCCCCCCCTCTCTCTCTCTCTCTCTCTCTCTCTCTCTCTCTCTCTCTGTCTCTCTCTCTCTCTGTCTGTCTCTCTCTCTCTGTCTGTCTCTGTCTGTCTGTCTCTGTCTGTCTCTCTCTCTCTGTCTCTGTCTCTCTCTGTCTCTCTCTCTCTCTCTCTCTCTCTCTCTCTCTCTCTCTCTCTCTCTCTCTCCCTCCTCCCTCCTCTCCCTCCCTCCCTCTCTCTCTCACACACACACTCTCTCTTTATTGTCTGTCTGTCTGCCTGCCTGCCTGCCCCCCCTCTCTCTCTCTCTCTCTCTCTCTCTCTCTCTCTCTCTCTCTCTCTCTCTCTCTCTCTCTCTCCTTTTCTTTCCTCTCATAACCTCGCCTTTCCACGAGCTATTTATACACCTTTTCCGTAACCGATATTTTCCATTGTACTGTAGATGGGAATTATCCTATTATCCTGTACGGTCCATTTTCCTCACACTCGCCTGTGCGCTGCCCCGTATTTGTGATACCAGTGTGAGCCAGTGAAGTCTGCGCTAAAAAAAGACTAGTTCTGCGCCAGCGAGTGGCTAAGCCCAGCGACCCCGTGGGCCATGTGGATGAGTCCATGAGCATGATACTCCTACAACTCCTCTTTGTTAAGTGGTCTGTAGCCTTATTTTGATAAGATTATCAATTTAATTTCTTTGAGATTTACTTGAGTTATCAGACAGGGGATTATGTTCATGAGAGTTCTTTGGCGTAGTTCTTGGCAGATTTGGCACAGTTTCATGGTTGAGATGAAAGCTTGGTATTGCTGCATTTTTGGAGTAGAAGCACACATAGGATTACATGATCATGAAAACTGGGCTGTATAGTCCACTGAGATGAAATTAGAGAACAGGGGAGTAATACTGAGGTATTATGGATTACATGTGATGAAGGAGTATTATGGATTATATATAGTAGGATACTGAGGTAATAAGGATTATATGGGATACTCCTGGGAATCTGCATTATAAGTCAAGTCTCTCTGGCTTCTTCACGAGTCTGCCTGATCTAATGTGAAGCTGGTCAGGGTTGCCTGGATTTGCTGCTGCTGGTGTTGGATTGGCTGATAGTGCCTGACTGGTGGCTGATGGGTCTTGTTCCAGAGTTTGCTGGTGGTGACTGGATGGTGGTGTGTTGTCAGGGATTTGGGCTGGGATGGTAATAAGATGACATCTATATCGTCAGACAATGAATGATCATGGGTTGTTGTGATTAGCCAGGGCTTTTCCCTGTCAGTCCATGTCTTTACTGTAGACATTATACCCGATGTTGAGATATAGTGAGTGCTTCTCTGGCTGCATGCACTTGTAGCGCTGTTTTTCTCTGATGCTGGCTTCTTTCTCTTGGATCATGGCATAGTCTGGGGTTTTGGGTAGCAGGGTTGATTGAAGGACAAGCAGCTTGGTCTTTAGTTTTCTTCCCATCAGCAGCTCACTCGGAGAGAATCCATTCTGCAGTGGTGATACCCTGTAGAGGAGAGCAGTGGGGGGGTCGGCAGATTTTCATGAGGAGATTTCTTGAAATCTGCTCTTTCAATTTCTCCATGGCTTTTAGGGTATTTAGGAGAACTTGTGGTGTTGGTGAAGCCGAGTTGTCTGGGATGCCATGAATAGCAAATATGCGCTTTACTATGGCTATGAGGTGGGTTCTTGTCATCTTGTTAAGGCATCGAAGTTCCACCCATAGAGAGCAGTAGTCCATGGCGATGAGGAACATCTTGCTGTTGAGGTCGAAGAGGTCCATGCCCATTCTTGACCAGGGTCATTCTGGGAGGGATGATGGGAGTAGTGGTTCTTTCTTTGTGTGTTGATGCTTGGCTCAGGTCTGGCAGGTATTGACCATAGGCACTATATGATCTGTCAAGTCACGGGTCTCTCAGGATGACAATGGGAGGAGAGGAGGAGATCTTTCTCGATGGTAAGGTGGTCTCTGTGGGGCCAGTATTGTTATAGAAGAGGTGACTGTGGGGTGTATGCTGGCCATCGGCATTGACAATACCCATGTACTTGCATGAGCTCTTCATCCCTTTTCTACCATTTTCTAATGATTTGGAGTTTTGGTGAGAAGGCTGCGAGGGCTTCCCGAGACTGGTTGGTGAGGGCTGCTGCAGCACCTACAATGCATTCACTGTGATCTCATTCTTCCCAGGGACGTGGAGCACTGTTGCATTGAACCTCATCAGAGGAAGGTGAAACCAATGAATGTGTGGGGTCATTTTGTGGATTTCCTTGTTGCTGAGGAGTGGTCTGGATGGTGAAGTCCAAGCCAAGAATATAGTCGCTCAGTCTCTTGCAGACCTATGTCACAGCAAGTGCTTCCTTTTTGATGAGAGCATAGTTAGCTTCAGCATCTGTGAAGGAGCGGGATATGTAGCCAAGTTATAGTGGCCTATTTTGTGGCAGTGGCTGTATGTGGCTGTCCTTGCTGGGCAGTTGTCCCAAGTGTGCGGTTCCTTTCCACAGTAGCTGCATGTTTTTCTGAGCTTGTGAGGTGCTTCCGACTTGTGGTGGGACTTTTTCTTGTGGAATCTTGCGGATTTATGCATGTGAAAGGGCGAATGCCGTCTTTCGGCTGGTGGACCTCAGTGCGCTCTCAGATGACGCTTTGGTCCTCTTTGCTGCCCCCTGCTGTACGGCAGATACGCATTGCGTCCATTAGTGTCAGCTCAGGCTTGCTCTGGAGCTCTTCAGACAGTGCATTGTCTAGTGCTCCAACAACGATTTTCTCTCTAAGAAGCTCTTCTTTCATGGCCGCATACATGTAGTTGCAATTCTCCACCAGCTTGAACATATCCTGCAAGTACAGGTCCTAGCTCTTGGCACCGTATATTGAATTTGGCGCTTTCTACAATAAGGTTTTTGAGGGCGCAAAAGTAGTTGTCAAAGGCCTGGCTGAGCTATCAAAAGTCACCTCTCAATTGTTGATGCAGAGGGTTGCCAGTAGATCATTCAAGAGGACCTAGTGCTCGATCGAGCACAAGGCAAGCCCCAAAGTGCACTCTTGAGCAACCCGTCATGACCGAACACTAGCAAAGATGCTTCCGCTATGCCTTCTCATCATTGCGGAGTGTGCTTCTCAACCAAATGAGTGAACCAGCAGCTGCAGACTAGTCGTTTCTTGCGGAAGCTAATAAAATATGTTAAGCTGCAGCTGTGCATGAAGGCTCGGCATCGCTCGAATAAAAACTTATGTCAAAACAACAGTGCTGACTTGGAATACGCAAGAATTTCTCGATGCTCACATCAAGGGAGGTTGCACAACAAACTAAGTGCTAATGTAAGATACAGAGTTGCCTCCCCTTAAATTATTGTAATCCTCCTTTGTATAAATGTTTGCTCACATCTTGCCCAGTAATTATTTCAGAGCAGTCATTCTTAAAAAAATATCAGCCTAGCTTCTTGTAACTTCTCGCATATGTTGGGTAATAATTACAGGTCGAAATGCGTGCCACAGCGCATATTTGTGATGGTGACTTTCTTCCATTCCCCGAAGGCAGCCATTTTAGGAAAGTGGCTCGCTTCAATAGAGGCTTGTTCAGGAGGCGCAGCGCTGCGAAGCGCTACACAGTGCTGCACGTGTTTCACTTCTGAACAAAAATTTTGGGGCGTGATTCACTCAGCGCTGAGCAGCGCTGTGCATCACAAATCGAGGTGATGCACATGATTTTCAAAATGGCGTCTTCGATCCCGCAGTGGCCGTCGATGCGTAAAATAACCCTCAAAAACATCATTTTGGGACTGGAACGGGCTTTATTTGCCCCAAACGCTCTGTATGCGTGAGTAATGGCAAGTAAGGATGATACAGTAGTGGACTTTATTCATGCAGAATACATTTAAACGTGCATAAAGGATGTCTGTGGCAAAGAACACACTTTCTTAGCGTCTAGCAACACAATATGGGGCACAGAAGATTTACCTCCCCTTTAACAAGTGAAGCGCTGGACTAAATCTGTAGGGGTTCAGGAGAGGCAAAGAGCGCTCAATTGCCAACATGAAGCCTCAGGCTTGTTCAGGAGTACAAAGCACTGCATGAGCACTTCGTGAGGCTTGTTCAGGCGTACAAAGCTCTGCGTGAGCGCTTCATGTTGGCAATTGAGCGCTCTTTGCCTCTTTTGAACACCTACAGATGTAGTGTAGCACTTCACTTTTTTAAAGGGAGGTAAATATTCTGCACCGCATGTGGTGTTGCTAGACGCTGAGAAAGTGTTTTCTTTGCCACAGACATCCTTTATGCACATTTAAATGTATTCTGCATGAATAAAGTCCACTACTGTGTCATTCTTACTTGCCATTACTCGTGAATACAGAGCACTTGGGGCAAATAAAGCCCGTTCCAGTCCCAAAATGATGTTTCTGAGGGTTATTTTACGAAACGACGGCCAGTGCGGGATCAAAGACGCCATTTTGAAAATCGTGTGAATCACCTCGGATCAATAGGTTTGTTCAGGAGTAAAAATCTGCACTCACTAAAAGGAAGAAGGATTCATGATGACCTAATAGAGGCTAATAAATTATACAATGATCTCGTAGACATGGAGTGGAGCGACTTCTTTAATTTAAGTCACCAAGTTGTATCAGTACGAGAAATGCAGATGGAAAAGTGTTTGTTCAACGTTGTAATACTAACCTAAGAAAGTATTGTTTCAGTAATCGTGTTGCTAACCTGTGGAATAACCTTCCGTTTCGGCTCAAGACTGCACCGACTACTAACGTTTTCAAAAACCAACTGGACAAGGATCCTACATTCATATCGTTATCCAGAAGCTATGGTGAGTGACATTGTCGCAATAGGAAAATTGCGCTGACCTTATATAAAGCAACACATTACGATGGGGCGTTCAAAAGGCTTCACGGCCTATATCTAGCCTCTCAACTACTACTTCTACTACTACTACTACTACTACTACTACTACTACTACTACTACTAAAGCACTGCGTGAGCACTTCATGTTGGCAATTGAGCGCTCTTTGCCTCGTGAACACCTACACTAGACTTGTTCAGGAGGCGCAGCGCTGCAAAGCACTGCACAGCGCTGCACGTGTTTCACTCCTGAACAACAATTTTGGGGCGTGATTCACTCAGCGCTGAGCAGCGCTGTGCATCACAGATCGAGATGATTCACACGATTTTCAAAATGTCGTCTTCGATCCCGCAGTGGCAGTCGATGCATAAAATAATCCTCAGAAACATCATTTTGGGACTGGAACGGGCTTTATTTGCCCCAAACGCTCTGTATGCGTGAGTAATGGCAAGTAAGGATGATACAGTAGTGGACTTTATTCATGCAGAATACATTTAAACGTGCATAAAGGATGTCTGTGGCGAGGAACACACTTTCTTAGCGTCTAGCAACACAACATGGGACGCAGAAGATTTACCTCCCCTTTAACAAGTGAAGCGCTGCACTAAATCTGTAGGTGTTCAGGAGAGGCAAAGAGTGCTCAATTGCCAACATGAAGCGCTCATGCAGCGCTTTGTACTCCTAATAAGCCTATAGGCAATGCCTAGCCCTCGAAATTCTTTTGAAACTCTACTCCATTGAGGCAAGCCACTTGTCTAACAAACACGCTCTTAGCGCTCAATAGTGCTAGTGTGGTGGTCAGTGGTAAGGTTGGAGTCAAGTAAGAAGCAGGGGCGAAGTCGAGTTACTTTCCACTCTTTATTGGCCGTTGGTACAAGGTCTTAGTAAAAGAACTTCTGGACCCGGGTGGTGAAATGGTCTCTCTGGCTGTGTGCTGTCTCCCCCCTTATCAAGCGGATGCACAGACCTCACAGGAGCCAGGGAGTGGATTGTTCCACAAATCTTAACCATGGCTCCCGGATCGTGCTACTATTTGGAAGAAAACAGACATTACTTAATTGAACTCGCTTAGAAATTACTTCTTACAAATGTTGTCTCATTCAGCATAACCCAGTCTATTGAATGAATCATATGCCATATAGTCAAAATGTTACAATTCAGATGCCAGAGTGGGAGAACGGCTCACTAGCCAGGGGCACCGACAATCAGACCACAGCAGAGGAGGGGTCGCAGAGTGGTCAGCTGGTCAGCTTGCCTTACAGAAAGGATGGGAAAGGGGGGTTGGAGAGAGGTCTGATACGCAGGATGTGGGGGTGGGAGAGACAGGAGCGGGAATAACTGAATAGAGGATGAGCACAGCAGATGTACAATACAATTGGTGATAGGTGCACCTTATGACATGAACACAGTAGATGTACAATACACTCGGTGATAGGTGCACCTCATCACACTAGCTTGTACAAGTCATTGAAGAGTCGAGCACTTGATAGTGCTAGGCCTCTTGAACGACAAGGGGCGCGTTTGTTAGTCATGAAATCTCCAGAGAACTTCGAGGACTAGACATTGCCTACTCGTCTCTCTCACAAGGATGCATGCTCTGTGAAGGAGGGTGGCCGAGGTTGCTCCGGAGGTCCCTCGCTGCATCTGGCTCAGAGGCCCAGATGAACCAAGATGGCACCAATTGGGTCACTGCTGATAGATGGCAGTGCCTGTAATGTGCTTCACAGGGTCCGAGAATAGACACGTGAACATACATGGAAGTCTTTTCTGTTCGAGTGTTTATTTGTATATTTTGAGGAGTATGTGTTGGGGAAAGCGGGAAAACATACTGACTTTCTTTCATAAACTCATAACTAAATATTTTTAAACAAATTTTCTGTCTTCATGCTCTTGGAGCATTAAGTCCCAGGAGGTCAGGGCATTAGGCCCCAACATGAAATACATATTTTGGTAAGTTTTATCTCATCTAAAATGTATAAAATAACTTACAAATGCATAGAATCACACAGGAGGAAAACATTTCGTAATTTTAATTTTACTGTAAATCTTTCTGCCAATGCACAGAAGAAAGGTCCAAAATCAAAATGACATGATGCAGCCCCGCTGCCTTATTGGTAGCCTCTGACAGCTCATAGCAACCAAAAAAGCTGCATGTGATACCATTCATCAAACAAATTGTAAGGTTTCCATTACTTTTTTCTGATTTGTGTATATACCTATGGCAGAAAGTGCTGTTTTCTTGACATAATGCCACAGAATCAGGAACAGAAAATTGAAGGGAAACAGGCACTAACGTCTTTTACTGACATTTTCAGGATAAATATGAAACAGAAAAAAGAAACTCATGCTATTTAGAGTAGAGATGTGTGTGTATTTCACCAGTCCTATTTTGTCTTGATGGCTTTTAAAATTTTCATTCTATAGGACATTCTCATTAACGTACCCAGCAGGAGTTATCCTCTGCGCTCTCTGTCGAAATACAACGCGTTAGGTAGAACCACCTAGTTCCGGTCGATTCTCGAAGCGTCTGCAATGAATACTGGGGCCTGTTCAAGAGGCCTACCGGTACGTACCGGTTGATACCGTTCGTCTCTTGAACGACTTGGTACGGCTACCGGTATCGACCGGTACGTACCGCGCCGGAACGCTGTTGCGCCTGTATAACCAAAATGGCTGCCTTCGGGGAAAGGAAGAAAGTCGTCATCACAAATATGCGCTGTGGCACGTATTTCGACCTGTGATTATTACCCAGCCTATGCGAGACGTTACAAGAAGTTAGGCTGATATTGTACTTTTCTTTTTTAAAAGAATAACTGCTCTGAAATAATTACCGGGCAAGATGTGAGCAAACATTTCCATGACAGATAGCGAAACAACTTTAAGGGAAGCAACTCTTATATCTTACATTAACCCTTTGTTTGTTGTGTAATCTCCCTTGAAGTGAGCATCGAAATATTCTTGCATACACCAAGTTAGCACTGTCGTTTTGACATAAATTTATATTCGAGCGATGCCAAGCATTCATGCACAGCTACAGCTTAACGTATTTCATCAGCTTCCACAAGGAACGTGCAGTCTGCAGCTGCTGGTTTACTCATTTGGTTGAGAAGCACAATCCGCGACGATGAGAAGGCATTGCAGAAGCCATCTTGGCTACCGTTTGGTCATAACAAGTCGTTCAAGAGTGCACATTGGTTGCTCGGCTACCGGTACGTTACCGGTAGGTCGTCTTGAACACACAGAAGGATCATTGCTAGATCGCTCAAAGTACATGTATGTGGGGGTGGAAAACAGTACGGTGTCATGTAAAGCTCAAATGAGTAGCAGCAGATAACTGTTTAGTTCTGGCTTGAATTGACAATTTCGTTTCCCTGGTCTGGCAAGGACCGAAAATTCACTATCATCGATGATCGAGTCGAGTGATCAACTTGCCCGCACGGCGTAATGTATAGGCCTAACTTGTAAGATCGGGTCGATGATGACAAGAAAATGGCATTAAAACACTCAAAAAGTTTCATTACAACTAAAATCACCGATTATATTAATAACTGACCATTTTTACACTTACAGCTAGTACTCAAACTTTACAACGCAAACAAAACACACCTGCGGGGAGTGTCGTGGTCTCGGCTCTCGCATCAAAACTCAATGCACGAGTTCGCTCAAAGCATGTGGGGGTGGAAAACAGTACTGTGTCATTTGCCATAACCATCATGGCAAAATTATTGATGGAAAAGTTGTCAAGCTACATGGCATTCCAGCAAGCAAGCAACTACTGCAACTTCATGAAGTTATTGAAATCTCAAAGTGTGATGTCAGACATCGATTGACCGACCGAGTTCGACTGCAGCTGCCGAATCAAACGTAATTAATCGCTGCTCCCAAGCTCATTTAAGTTGCTTGTGATCGTTTCGCTATCTGATCCGACAATAATTACTAAACAATGATATCAAAAGCACTATTCAAAATTTTTGGCGGGTGGTCTACCCCGCACATCTAAAATCTACTGTTAATATCATCTCCACAAGCCGAACTACGTGAAGTTATACATTACGCCGAGTGCGCTCAAGTTGATCGACTCGATGATTGTGAATTTTCGGTCCTCGCCAGACCAGGGAAAACGAAATTGTCAATTCAAGCCAGAATTAAACAGTTATCTGCTGCTACCCATTCGAGCTTTACATGAAACATTATATCACACTAGCTCGATCGTCTGCTGGCGTAGTGACTATGGTTCGATCGCGTGCGTCTGCTAGCCAGCTAAGTACGTAAGGTGAGGTTTGTTTACTTATCGTCTGTGGGTTTTGTGCAGAAAGTATACGTTAAAACAGTCTAATATGACTATTTTCGATTAGCTTTTAATCTATTTAATCTTTTTGCATGCTTTAATGTCATCCTTTTGCCACGATCTAGCGATCATCCCATGAGCTTCTATTGTTACCAGTCTACCGGAACTAGTGGAAGTAAAGGGACAAAACTCGGGCTGAATTTCTGTTTCAGAAGTGAGAATGTCCTATAGAAACAAAACACTAAAATGTGGGGCATTAAGCTCCGCCACATTTTGATTGAATCTCATGGGCTTTGTCTTTCTCATTCAAGATTAACCCTTTCCGTGGTAGTCGCGAACTGGTTCACGATAAGCATTGCCGGCTGCCAGTGGTTATCGCGGACTAGTTCGCGGGCCACACCCGCTCAACTGGAGGCATTCCAGCATTGCACAAGGCCCTTCTATTTATAGCCTGATGGATCGTGAAGCAAGATAGGACCTTTGTTAACGCTCAAAAGTAAGCCGATTGCCAACAGAGGTCACATGGAAGCTGGGTGCGAGAAGAGGATGCATCGGTGTGGGCTCATAACGCACAACTGATGTCGAGTGATCTGCCAGATGATCTGTACTTGCGCTGCCACTCTTTTCCTCCTTTGCAAGTCTTGCTTTCGCTAGCTGCCGATTTCTTTGGTTACTTTTCTTTCCTTTGAAGGCATGTACAGTGTGGTACTATTATTTAGGCCTGGTAACAGCGTTAAAAGTACGAGAGAGCGCTTTAGAGTCGAACGGAAGGCAGCCATCTTGTCTCCAAGCATTTGGAGCGAATGGAGCTCTCTCATTGGTTCATTCTTGTCAGCTGACCTGAAAGGCTTGAATCTATCCCTTGCAAATGATCATATAGCTCTTTGTACACGAAGCCAAGAGCAGTTATCTCCCTTGCACTGGTTGAATGAGATTCCGCGCTTTCGATCGACACCAAACATGCGAAGGTTTGTTCAAAGTTTCTATACGTTGCCAAGGCCCAAAGATTGGCATTTTATGAGCAAAAATTGTGCAACAACACTTTTGTAAGGGTGGGTCATCTGTTTTATTGATGGTTTTTGCACAGAAAGATGCTATTTTCAAGCTCAACCTTACTAGATTGGCATTGTTGAATCATTGTAACAATGATTGTTGAGGGTTCAAAGAGTGCAAAAAACCACAAATCTCAAAATCGACCATGCAAGCCCAAATGATCAATTTTCACTGCCGTGTCTCCCCTTTAGATATTCATAAATAAATGCATGTTCATTACACAGAGGAAATGCTTGCTTTGTGGTATTTTGTGTCCAATTCTGAGCATTTTTTGTACACATTGTGTTTGTCAATGTTTAATAGTTTCTGAGCTATGTAAATTAGAAAAGCGGAGGGGTGTTTTTGAAAAAACAAGTCTGTAATAGCACCACTGGTGGACAGACAGAGCGTTTTTATGACACCACGGTAAGGGTTAATAAAAGGGTCAGGAAGTTTTAACTGTCAGTGCTGAAACATCATTAAACTTATAATAATGAACAAACTTCTATGAAATTTTTTATGGAGGAGTGAAAATTGTCACCGAAACAGCCACAGTTCCTTATCAATTATCTGCAAAGATTTCTCTCCAAAGCAGTTCATAATATGCAAAGTATAACAGGAAACATCATGAAATTAATGGATGGGCACTTGCCTTGGTGATTTAGGAAAGCACTGATGCAATTCTTGTGTTCCTTTGTTGATCATGAAGTGCACATCAAAATAAGATGTGAGTGAAGTCTAGGAGGAAATGTTTTTTTGGACTCTCAACATAGCAGCAAAAGAGTGGTGTAAAAAAAACTTGCAGTGTGACTGACCTATATCCAACTGGGTCAAAACCATACATTGTTCTTGAGAGAAACTAACTTTGATTGAATGAAACTCATTTTGGAAATAAAATAACTAAAACTGAAATAATGTTATTTTATTTCATCAAAATGGTGACTAATGCCCCCTGGAGCTTAATGCCCCACTTTCCCCTAAAGGTTATTTCTGGACAAACACTGTCAAAATTTATTTTATCATTTGCATACACGAAGCACCGTACATGTCCAGTCTCTGAATTATGTTCCTTGAATTGATCAAAGTGTATTGAGGCACAACGTTTTAAACAAAATTGTCTGCAGTTGAACCCAGGTTGCTTTCTTTTCGTTGAAAGAGTTCCCGTGCCATTCAAAATGTCACTATGGTATGTTCTATCAAGTGAAAAACTGCTGTGATGTCTGTATCATAAGTTACTTCATCCATCGACAACTTCTTCAACGACTCTTGTGCCAGGACGCAGCTATGCATGTTCTGTCAGACTTCAGCCTTGCCAATTAATGATTGGCCATTTCTTAGACGTCTTGTTCACTCTCATTTAGTCATCGAAGAGAGCACCTAGTGTAGGCAACACACCCCTTGTTGCTTTTTAGACCTGAAGGGAAGTAACTCTAAATCTTACATTAGCCCTCGATGTAAGAATCGAGAAATTCTTGCTTGCGCTGCAAGTCAGCACTGTCGTTTCGACATAATTTTCTATTTGAGTGGTGCCGAGCCTTGATGCACAGTGGCAGCATAATATATTTTATCAGCTTACTCAAGGAATTACCAGTCTGCAGCTGCTGGTTCACTCACTATTTTAGTTGAGAAGCGCACTCTGTGACTATGAAAATGCATCATGGAATCCATCTTGGTTAGTGCTCGGTCATGTAAATTCATTCAGGATAGTCAATTTGGGCACGCTGAGTGCTCTATCAAGCACTAGGTCTCTTGAACGACCTATACAATACTCCTTCAATGGCTGTTGCAGATTCATGACAAGGTCTTACATGTAGTAATGTCCATTCAAAAGTCAGTAGCTCCATCACAAACAAAAACACTCTGTTGATTAATGACTGAATAGACACATTTCTAAGTGACAATGGGCATTATTACTTCATGGAGGAGGAGATGAGGGGTCAGAGATGGAGGAAAATGCAACATCTTGAATTGCATTATTTAAGCATTTTTGGTCATAAGATGATGGAAACAGCCTTAAAGCAGCCAGGATGCATTTAGCACAGGTCTATCAGCACCCTCATGACGAGGTTGGTTTATTTGCTTCTAAGAACACGTGTTTATCACTGCCTATGAGAACTTCCAGTGAGGGTTATTTTTTCTCTCTCTCTCTCTCTCTCTCTCTCTCTCTCTCTCTCTCTCTCTCTCTCTCTCTCTCTCTATCTCTATCTCTCTCATTCACACACACACACACACACACACACACACACACACACACACACACACACACACACACACACTTCCTCCCCCTCCCCCATTGCCCTTATTTTGCATCGTTCTGTTGGTCTTTGTGAGCATGAGAGTGTGTCTATATGTATGTGAGTCTTTGTGTATCACTCTTGGGGTTTTATGGGAAGGGGTGCTGGGTTTGATTTGTGTGTATGCATGTGTGTGTGTGTGTGTGTGTGTGTGTGTGTGTGTGTGTGTGTGTGTGTGTGTGTGTGTGTGTGTGACTGCCTGCCTGCCTGCCTGCCTGCCTGCCTGCCTGCCTGCCTGCGTGCCTGCCTGCGTGCCTGCCTGCGTGCCTGCCTGCATGCCTGCCTGCCTGCATGTGTGTGTGCCTGCCTGCCTGCCTGCCTGTCTGTCTGTCTCTGTCTGTCTCTGTCTGTCTGTCTGTCTCTGTCTGCCTGTCTGTCCATCCGTCCATCCGTCCGTCCGTCCTTCTGTCTGTCTGTCCATCCGTCTGTCTGCCTGCCTATTATTCTGTCTGTCTTTAAGTTTAAGTCTGTTTCTGTAAGTGTTTCTGTCTGTGTTTCTGTCTGTGTTTCAGACAGCATGTCTGTCTGTCAGTCTGTCTGTAAATTTCTCTGACCTTCTGTCTGTTTGCCTGGCTTGCTGTACTACACTCGGGCACATGCATGCACACACACACATGCATGCATGTGTTCATGCACACATGTATGCTCAACACACATGCACACACATACAAGCACACACACATACACATGCATATCAGCACAATCGGTGACAAAAAACCCTTGAGTTTATTTTTAAGCTTTAACGGAAATTCCAAGTAGTGTACAGATATATTTAAAAGGTCCTTGAAATCACATTCATGTGGAAAGAAAAATTAAATTCTTTTACATTTCTGTGTTCAATTAATGTCAAAAGTACCAACTGAAATTTTTGTTTGTTTGATATTTTGACTTTTAAATTTCTTTGCATCTTGATTTTCAGAGATCCTTCAAGCAGCAACAGCAGCTGCCATCGCATCAGTTGTCCGAGGTCACAAGGAAAATCAGGATGCTGTCATCAATGAGGGTGCCGCAAAGTAAGGATAAACAAATCTTGGAGACTTTTTAAAAGTCTGGCAGCTGTGCTTCTAAGTGCTCTACTTTATGATGTGTATAGGGAGTTCAGGACAGCGAACAAGCAACATACCAACCAGCAGCAGCAGCGCTTATCTCCAGCATGAACATGCAGAAAATAGAGGCATCAATAGTATTATTTGGTTGAAAAATGATATTGACCAACTTGGATGTACACGTGCAAGCAAAGCTTGACCAGATATTTTCTGCATGTCAGTATAGATGTTACGGAAAAACTGGGGAGAAAGGGAGGAGAGTAAGTGGTGTTGTTCCATCCGCAATCCTCTCGCTGGTGGATCCCGTCCCTTGTGGGACGCTCAGGCTTTCCCAAGCAAGACAACGGCTTCAATGATGCTTCGGTATAACCCTTTTATTCACTGCTGGAGAATTCCTGGCCCCAGACGCTAATCACTCTATGACCTTGTCCTTCTGCCCTCTAACACTCGGACCCTCCAGCCGCAGGGGCCAGAGGTCAGGGGAGAGGAAGGGCTATAAGAGGGGTGTGAGAGAGAGAGAGTGAATGCTGGGCAGTATTCATGTTATATACCCTCGACTGGGATGCGTGATGAATGCTGAGGCCAATGCCGAGGCATCTCATGAGAACAAAGGAGAGTTGGAACATCCTAGAAGAAACCTGGTTGTTCTATTATTCAGTTACTATTTCGGGGAGGTGATTCATGCTGGTTCCTCTGAGATATGCGGGGCGGGGGTTAGAACAAAGGAGGGTCGGAACATTCTGGTGAGTTCCCTGACTGTCAACAAAGACTTCACAACATATACATGTGTGTGTGTGTGTGTGTGTGTGTGTGTGTGTGTGTGTGTGTGTGTGTGTGTGTGTGTGTGTGTGTGTGTGTTAGACAAACTTTAATATTTCAGTTTTACAGGAAATACATGTCACAAGACTACCACACTTTGCATGAGGGTAGTTTGTGATAAGAACTTTCTAGACATACATTGATTGTTTACCACTGTCTGGTGTCCAGACCATCATAGGGGTCAAGGACTGAGAAAAGACTTGAAATTGGCACTTTCTCAGAAGTTAAGTCTGTTGCTGTCACCAAACATATTGTACCAAATTAGTTTGTGACACAATATTTTTTAATATGGCATCACAATTGTCCATATATGAAGGGAGAGGTCACACTAGTGGTCAAGATTGCAGGGACTACAGGGTGCAGGAGATAGATTAGGACAAACATTTCAAAATCACAAAAATTGCTATAACTTCCTTGAAAATCAATGTATTGACAAGTTCTTTAATATGTACTGTATAGGGCTCATTCAATGACCTCCACAACATGTTCAATTCTGTTGTGGAACTCTTGGCAGGCATTGGGTACCATTGTCTGGTTCAAATTGGCCATGACCTCTGTGACTTTGGCCTTGAGGAATTCTTAGTGTTGTGAGGGTGTTAGTTGACATCCCTCTCACAAACTCCCCACAAAAATAGTCACACTGATTAGAGTCAGGGGAGCTGGGGGACCAGATATTCTTTGATCAGAGCTCCTTCAGGGTTTCCTTCAACCATGCCTGGGTCTTGTTGGCATTGTGGGTAGGTGCACCATCCTGTTGAAACACATAATGACGGTCTCCAGCAATCCTCTCTATCCATAGCCTGACAACAGTGTCCATCAAATGGATGTAGGCATCAGCATTAACCCTCAGGCTCCCCTCAAAGAAGAATGGAGACATGTCACCCTCATTGGTGATGACCCCCAGGATTATAACAGAAGCTGGAAACTTTGTTGACATGACAAAAGACACATCATCAGAGTAAGAACACAACCAACGATCATTCCTCGTGTTCATCGTTTGATCCTGGCAGAAATTCTTCTCATCAGCGAAGAAGGTCAACTGCATCTTGGCCAGGGGGTGCTTGAGCTTGCACAGCAGCCTCACTGCCTTGTCCGCTCTCCTCTCCATGATGGCCTCATTCATGAACTGAGCCTTTTTGAGGGCAAAGGACTTGTGTCTGATGTCTTCATGGACACAGCTGTGAATGGTTTTCTCAACCACATTCAATTCCCGTGCCAGAGGTCATTGATCTGCCAGAATCTTCATCCACCATGTTTTGCCGGTGTTCAACGAGTAATGTGGTCCTGATGGCATCACTTCTCCTCTAGTGGGGCTTTCTGTTGAAAGAAATGTCTTCATGGTCTTCACCAGTAGATATCATTGCATCAAATTCACTTTGGATGCAAAAACACAGGCTCCTAGGCAACTTGTTGAACTCTGCAATCTCTTCTAGTGCAAAGTCAGACCACTATGGCTGCTTTTTTCTGCTCCTCCATAATTGCAAATGTTCTGATCGATTTGAAAATTACACCAAAAGCACAGTATAAGTAGTGTATTTCACACAAACTTTCACCCCATCAATCACACAACCTACACCCACCAAAATGGATTTCTGAAACTGTTCTCATTTATCGTCCTCATCCTGTATTTCAATGTATGCATTGTGTCAGAGATTGTGATTTTCCTTTATCATGAAATTCATGACAAAACCAGTCTTTGACTCTTATTTCTCGTTAACTAAGCCTGGCTCTGGCACCAAATTTGATGCAAGTTTTTGTAATGTTTTGATCTCGCTATCACAAACTTGTCCATCAAGGAAAGCAACACCATTGGGAGAAATTACACCCGTAGTGACCTCCCCGGACTCGGCATCATGAGCTAGCTTGGAATAAACACGTGTTACCGACACCGTCTCGTCAATTCTTCCCATCACCTATCCTAAATGGTCACCGACCATAACATGGTGTCAGAAGTGGGAGCTGGAAAATCTATCTACAAATATAAGTAGATATTTCCAGGATCAAAACGACCAACAGCCCAAAAACAATCTGTATGTACCCAAATTTCTCGCATGCCTTCTCAGCAAGGCTTCAGCACTGGGAAACCCTTCATTGAACTGGGCGGCGCGCAACCTCAACAATGAATGGAAGAACTTCGAGCAGCACGTGAAGCTCATGATCAAAGGCCCCCTACGTGCGGCTGAGCAAGAAAGCCAGTGCGCATACCTGCTGATATGGGTCGGCGAAACAGGCCGAGAAATGTACAACTCGTGGAATTTAACAGAAGAAGAAAGCAAGTCCATCAACACTCTTTATGAAAAATTTGGACAGCATACCCTTCCTCACAAAAACCCCATCTTCTCTCGCTACCTCTTCCAAAAACGCGAAGACAGGAAGAAACCTTTGACACGTTCGTCACCAACTTGCGAACAAGGTGAAAGACTGTTCTTTTGATAAACCGGAGGAGCGTGTAAGAGATCAAATCCTGGCAGGCATCGCCTCCACAGCCATCAGAGAGAAGCTCCTTAATGAAGGAGACGCTCTCACAATGACGAAGGCAATAGACATTGCCAATACTTTCGAGGCCACTCAAAAACAACTGGCATCAATGTCTGTCACCACCTCCGTTGACTCTCTTCACGCACGCAGAAGTACCAGAAGACACACAGAGACAAGGCACAAGCCCTGCAGAAACTGTGTCTGCACTCATGGCAAGAGACAGTGCCCTGCATTTGGAAAAAGTTGCTCATACTGCGATAATAAGAATCACTTTGCTGCCGTTTGCTTACAAAAAAAGCACACAAGAAGATCCACAACGTGGAGGAAGAACACGAGTACGACAACGATGACAGTGACAACCAGGATGGAAAGCTGATGATCGATGCCATCGACAACCAGCAGAAGCACAAAAACGCGGCATACGCTGACATCAAGTTGGGGACCAATACTATAAAATTCAAGATCGACACTGGAGCTAAAGTCAACGTCATCCCTGTCTCAGGATTCAAGACCCTGTCCAAGCCACCTAAACCGAGAGACACTCAACAGCGCCTTGTTGCCTACTCAGGACAGCCTCTAGACGTCCGAGGATACGGTGAGGTCCCATGCACCTACAAGAGTCACAGCACCCAAAGCCGTTTCTACATTGCTGACATCAAGGGCCACTCTGAGCCAGTCCTAGGACTCCGCACTTGCCTAGACCTGCAGCTGATCCAGCTCATTCTCTCTGTGGATACCTCAGAAGAGTCCATGACACCATCCTGAAAGACTCTAAACACCTCTTCACAGGTTTCAAATGCCTTGAAGGTAAAGTAAAAATCCACCTCAAGCAAGACACAACCCCTGTCATCCATCCAGTACGCCGAGTACCATTTGCCCTCAGAAATCAGCTGAAAACTGAACTCCAAGAACTGGAAAAGTCTAAAATAATCTCCAGAGTAACATCGCCAACCGACTGGGTCAACTCTCTGGTCATTGTCCAGAAGCAAAGCAGCAAACTGAGGATCTGCCTTGACCCAAAAGACCTCAACAAAGCCATCAAAAGGCCACATGATCCTATGCCTACTCTGGAAGACGCACTCTCCAAAACAGCACGTGCAAAGTACTTCAGCAAAACTCGATGCACTGCCTGGCTACTGGCAAATGAAGCTAAGCAACGGATCGTCTGTTCTCACTACCTTCAACACACCCTTCGGACGCTACTGATTCCACAGACTTCCATTTGGGCTCGTCAATGCTCAAGATGAGTTCCAATGAAAAATGGATGAGATTTTTTTAGGAATCCCAGGAGTCACAACTCTAGTAGATGACATCCTCGTCACTTGTCGTACCCGCAAAGAACATGACCAGAACCTACAAGCAGCACTCCAGAGAGCCACAGAAAGGAACCTGAAGTTCAACCCAGACAAATGATCATCGCAGCCCAAGAAGTCAAGTACTTCGGCCACATCATGTCCGCCGAAGGACTAAAACCAGACCCTGCCTAATTAAAGGCTGTCAAAGAAATGGTACTGCCAAACAACAAAAAAGAACTCCAAACCTTCCTGGGAAGGGTAACGTACCTCTCCAAATTTGCACCACAACTTTCAGAAGTCACCCAACCTATGCGACAACTCCTGAAAGAAGACAGCGAATTCATCTGGGACCAACAGCAAGACAAAGCACTCCAACTGACAAAGCGAATCATCTCCAGTCAGCCCGTGCTCGCCTTCTTTGACCCAGCAAAAATAATCACCCTGCAAGCAGATGCAAGCAAGCATGGCCTTGGCGCAACAATCCTTCAAGATGGGAAGCCAATAGCCTTCACATCAAAATCCCTGACTCCAACTGAGCAGAACTATGCTCAAATAGAAAAAGAGCTCTATGCCATATGGTTTGGATGCCAACGTTTCCACCAGTACATCTATGGACACAGAGTCAGAGTAGAGACTGACCACAAGCCCCTGGAGAGCATCTCCAAAAAGCCACTTGCAACAGCCCCTCCTTGCCTGCAACGCATGCTCCTCCAACTCCAGAAGTACGACCTGGAAATTGTCCATGTACCCGGAAAGGACATACCTGTCTCCGACACCCTGTCAAGAAACTTCATCCCAGCAGAACCACAAGACACAAGCAGCGCAAAAAACCTCGACGAGTACGTCCATTATATCACCAGACATCTACCTGTCTCAAACTCCAAGATGGATCAGCTAAGGACCTCCACCGGAGAAGATCTCCAGTTTCAAGACCTCATGACAACCATACAAGAAGGTTGGCCACAAAAGCGCGACACCTGCAAAAACAGCATCAGAGAGTACTGGAACATCCAAGATGAACTCTCCATCATCAATGGAATTATCTACAAGGGCGAGAAGATCCTTGTACCCCAAGCAATGCGACCAGAGATGCTGCAGAAGATACATGCCAGCCACTTGGGCATCGAGAAGACCAAGCAGCGAGCCCAAGACATCCTCTTCTGGCCAGGCATGTCAAACCAGATCCATCTGCTTCGTCTGCTTCGAACTCAGTAAATCCAACTCAAAGGAACCACAAGCCTCCATCCTGCCAGCTGCCGAAACAACTGTACAACCTACCACCATCAACCCCAGCAAAGTAACCTCTAGACGACAGCAGATTCAGGCAGCAGAGAAAAAATACTATGACCGCTTCACTTGCCCTCTGCAACCACTGAAACCAGGGGCGCGTTGCAAATGGCAAGATTTGCCAAGATTTGCCAAGGAAAGCAAGAAAACCAAGCATCCGCAATGCTCCCACTCCGAGGAAAACGAGGCCTAGGCGAGACTTCGCAAGCAGGGCGCGTTGCAAATGGCGAGATTTGCCAAGATTTTCCAAGGAAAGCAAGAAAACCAAGAATTCGCAACACTCTCGCTCCGAGGAAAACGAGGCCTAGGCGAGACTTCGCAAGCAGCTCTGAGAGGTGCTCCGCCTAGCGAGAATAACGAGAAACAATGGCGGCTTTGCGACACACGAAGCTTGACTTTGTGTTCCAAGATTATACAATTTTTAATGTAACCATCCCAACTGCCAATTGGCAGCAGTTGCAGACCGGTGAGCGCTTGTTTCACTGCGCTGTAGACATGCGTCGTACGTCCTCTTTTGGCACTCAGCAATGCTGTATATACATACGTTGTACGTCCTCATCAATCGCTTTCTATACTATCTCCCACATCGGTCATGTTATTTGGCGAAATGGCGCTAATGTCATCGAAATGGCTTAGAAATGAGCATATATATCGTTATTCCCTTCTTGAATTTGATATATTTAGGCTATTCTAATTAAACCAGAACTATATTTGACCAAATTACGTTAGAAACAGCAACATTCTAATTTGAAACACAGACATGCGGTCGCCATTTCGATCCATATGGCGACCGCATGTCTGTGTTTCAAAATGTTGCTGTTTCTAACGTAATTTGGTCAAATATAGTTCTGGTTTAATTATAATAGCCTAAATATATCATATTCAAGAAGGGGATAATGATATATATGCTCATTTCTAAGCTGTTTTGAAGACATTAGCCTCGTTAGCGCCATTAGCGCCATTTCGGTAAATAGCATAATCCTATATTATGACTAGTATTATGAAAAGAGGTATATACTATATGTATTTCATTCATTCATGAAAATATATAACAAGTTGACACTTCACCATGTCGTGAAGTCGGTGTGTCACACACTGGTCGAATTGCGAGGTAACTAAGTGATATATATAATAGTACATTTAGTAGCATAATAATTGTATTGGTACCATAATGCAAATTTACATCTAACAGTGTTAGCAATAAAAGTACTGGTTTGCCACTGCCTGTGGTGTGGAGAATAGCCTTTTGTATTAAAAAAATCCAGTAGGGCCTATAGTTTTTTCGTCAAAAGATCATTTGTGTGATACATTATCGTTCATTTTAATATTTAACTGATTATGGTCATGGAATTTTCAACGAATTAGGAATAAGAATGCTGTCCTAGGAAATAACCGAAATGCCCACAAAATATTCACTCATGGCCTTGTCTTGTCTTCCTTTACTGCACACAATCAGCATAAGTGATCAGTGATTACTTTGGCACTGTAAGGGGTGTTGCGCTTGTTCCAAGGTAGCTGAAGTCGTAGTTCGTTAATCACATTAAAGTCCTTGACACAGTCCGTTCGCTACAATAGGTGGGGGAATAGGGGGAAGGGGGCAGAGAGCGTCACAGTGGCTGTCTAGTGGGAGGCACGCGACACATAGAAGTAAATGTTACCAAGACAAATCCTCTGTCTAAACATTAAAAGCATTAGAAGCATGTTCCTACATCAAATTCGTCCGGGTACATGCAAAAATGTCCTTTGAACTGCCAGTCTGGGTACCGAGGCACAGCGGTCTCCACATAGTTCTCCACATGGGTGTCAGGGTTGTTTCGTTGGCGAGTCCTCTCCCATTGCTCAAGATATCTACTGACTACAAAAAATTCATTTGACAGGAAAGCAGCTGCAAAAACGTCGCTGTCGTCTGTCATTTCCGTAAAAATGATCTTTTTCAAAGTTTCTCGCATTCTGGCCGCCATCTTGCTCTCTTCACTTCCGACTACTAGAGGCTTGTTCAGGAGTACAACCCGCTGCATGAGCGCTTCATGTTGGCAATTCAGCGCTCTTTGCCTCTCCTGAACACCTAAGATGTAGTGCAGCGCTTCACTTGTTAAAGGGGAGGTAAATCTTCTGCGCCCCATGTTGTGTTGATAGACGCAAAGAAAGTGTTTTCTTTGCCACAGACATCGTTAATGCACGTTTAAATGTATTCTGCACGAATACAGTCCACTACTGTGTCATCCTTACTTGCCATTACTCGCACATACAGAGCGCTTGGGGCAAATAAAGCCCGTTCCAGTCCCAAAATGATGTTTCTGAGGGTTATTTTACGCATCGACGGCCAGTGCGTGATCGAAGACGCCATTTTGAAGTTGATGCAAAATCTTCTGAATCACGTTGGATTGGTGATTCACAGCGCTGCTCAGCGCTGAATGAATCACGCCCCAAAATCGCCGTTCAGGAGTGAATCACATGCAGTGCTGAGCAGCGCTTTGAATCGCTGCGGCTCCTGAACAAGCCTAAGATATCTGCCTCTGCCTGACCTTCGAGGTGGTGACGTCATAACTGCTCCCGCAGCCGATCGGTTAATCACACTGCGTGCACGCCGTACATTGGTCGCATGAGTTGCACGAGAAACATGAGCACAGTGACTCGGGCCAAGGATACCTGTGGGTCGTTGCTTTTGGCCTAGTTCTTGCCTTGGACCAAGGCTAGAAATCTTGCTGGGCTAGGTAGCGCCGCAACGCGGCCCTGGTGACACAGTAAATGTCCAACTCTTCAAGGGAGATGCATGGAAACCAGGTACTGTCACCAACTTGAAGAGCACCCCATGATCATACCAAGTTGAAACAAACGACGGTGGTACCTACACCCGCAATCGACGTTTCCTCAGGCCATGAGCATCAACACCAAACAACCAACATCACAACAATGTGCGCCAACACCAGTTCCAGAAGCCCCACCAAGCCTCACAGGCAGAATGGAACCAGAGTTTCAAGAAAATACAGACTCAGCCCCCAGACCAGTATCAACACTTGGAAACTACACAACCAGATCGGGTCGAGCAGTGAAGAGTCCCAAGAGACTTGATCTGTAGACACACCTATATCTACATCTATATGATCAGACACACAGGACACAACACACTAACCGGATATGCTATTTCAAGATGTGGACTTGTAACAACATACATATGAGCAAACAGCCATTACACGTTACACCAGTGATACAGCCATGGAAGACAATCAGAATCTTAAATGTTAATGCTTAATGTGTCCCATAATTGTTATCCCTGTACATTGAAGTTTCTTCCCTCTTAATTTAGTCCCCATAATCCTTTCTTTCCATAAGAAGAGGGATGTAATGTTTTTATCACAAACTTGTCCATTAAGGGAAGCAACTCCATTGGGAGAAATTGCACATGCAGTGACCTCCCCAGACTCGGCATCATGAGCTAGCTGGAAAAAACATGTGTCACCGACACCGTCTCGTCAATCCTTCCCATCACCTATCCTAAATGGTCACCGACCATAACAAATTTCAAAACAGAAAAAGGAACTTGTGAAGAAGGAACATCTGCCTCACACAGAATTTGATGCACACAAGGTGAATTGAATACACAGGAGCTCAACTGAAGGGCAAAAAGGTGGAGCTTGTAATCTGAGATTTATGGTAGGGCACTTAGATTGTCATTCTTAATTAAATCAGGAGTGACAAGCAAGGTGATGCAGTCTGCTGGTTTGTACTCATCTCTCCATCAGCTCTGCAACTGTGCCAAAATGTTCATGATTTGTCAGTCTCTCTTGTGAAGATGAGGTGATAACCCTTTATCTTGCCTTGTGTACAGGGCCCTAGTGGATTTGATCAAGGGCAGCAGGAACATCACAGTGCAAGTGAAGGCCGCAAGTGCCATTGAGTACCTGGCTCACAAGAACATCAATGCGCAGCGGGTATTCCTCGATTTGGACGCACCCAAGTCTCTCCTTCGGCTTTTGAAGGTAATTACTTTTTTCAAATTAATCTTCATCAGTCCTACTTATTCATTTCTTTAGCTATTAGGACTATGCTTGACATTTTTGTGCCCTTTACTATATGATTTTTTTCAGGGTATTACTGATTGTGAAGATGTAGTTTTATTCTTTCTAAAGTTGTTAGATGGAAACGGCCTAATGAAGTTTGTAATAAAATATTTAGATTTAAATGAACTTGTGGCCAAGTAGTGAATAGTGCCTTCATTAGTGAGGTTACGTGTCTTTTATAATGATATTTTCTCACATCACCACACAATATCTGTCAGTGTCTTCAAATTGTTTCTAGCATATCAGGAATAATTGTAGGTTTGACCAGTTCTCCCAATCAGAGTCAGTTGAGTACCTCACGCTATTTCAGATTATTGTCTAATCAGGAACTACAATGAATTATCCCCAAACTAATACAACAATTCCCATAATACATGTAGTAGTTAATAATTTATGCCTGTTTGAATATGTTGAGTGTGCAGAAAATAATCTGTTAGCAACTAAATTTTGACAGAGAACATACAGAAAAGGAATTTCCTTAACCACCAATGAAAACAAATTGTACAGTTAGATAAGAATCTCCTGTTTATAGTGACACCACACTCTACACAGATTTGTTTCCAAATTAGGCAGTCAGGATGATGACAAGGTGAGGTGTAGGGTTTGTGACTGATGTAGGTCAAACTTTTTTATTTGATACAATTAATTTAGATGTCTAAAGAAGAAGGAAAACATCACCATAGGATCTGAAACCTGAAGCTCACAAAGCATATGCAGTGATGGTTCCATTTTCTGAATTCATGTAAATCTTAAAGTGGCTAGAGTTACCCCTATCAGGACAAATACTAAGGCTTGTTCAGGACTACAACGGGCTGCATGAGCGCTTCATTTTGGCAATTGAGCGCTCTTTGCCTCTCCTGAACACCTAAGATGTAGTGCAGCACTTCACTTGTTAAAGGGGAGGTAAATCTTCTGCGCCTCATGTTGTGTTGATAGACGCTGAGAAAGTGTTTTCTTTGATGCAGACATTGTTTATGCACGTTTAAATGTATTCTGCATGAATAAAGTCCACTACTGTGTCATCCTTACTTGCCATTACTCGCGCATACAGAGCGCTTGGGGCAAATAAAGCCCGTTCCAGTCCCAAAATGATGTTTCTGAGGGTTATTTTACGCATCAACGGCCAGTGCGGGATCAAAGACACCATTTTGAAAATGATGCAAAATCGTCTGCATCATCTCGGATTGGTGATTCACAGCGCTGCTCAGCGCTGAGTGAATCACGCCCCAAAATTGCTGTTCAGGAGTGAATCACATGCAGCGCTGAGCAGCGCTTTGCAGCGCTGCGCCTCCTGAACAAGCCTCTAGTGTCTCTTGATTTTACTAAAGTGTCAGACTGACTCGGTTTGGGAGGGCTGATAACATTTATGAATCACTGCACTGATGCATGTTGAGCCAGAGAATTGCTCCTTTGTTATGTCAGCAGTGTTTTAATTATATGATAATAAGAGGAATAAGATGGATGTTAGCTTGAGATAAATTTTGATTCAACTGGTATTTCATGGGAAATCTCAAAATGTCTCAAATCACTGGTATTTCTATTACTTTTCTCACTCCTTTTTTTTTAATCGATGCACTTGCCATAAATCTGGGATTATGAGCCACACCTTTTTTCATCAGTTGACACACACACACACACCTGCACCTTACATTCAAGTGCATCTTGTGTGTGGAAAATTCTTCTTAAAGCTGGAACTCCTTCATATCATGTTCCTTTTCATTTGTAGACAAATCTATATTATGTTTTATTTTGCCATTATTCTCATTTTTTGGAGAGAAGTTTGTTATAGTTTTTGGATAAATTCATTTTATTTCATGAGGGAGTGAAAAGAAATCCTAAAAGATTGAGGGAGGATCCTGTGTAGATTTGTCGCATAGGTGGACACTGGTGTGATTTGGTATTGAAAAACTCACATGTGCAATCGCTGACGTCAACAAAGCTGAGAGTGTCTCCATCAAATTTTAACAATCCTGGCTCATTGTTTTGCAAAATATGTCAATGTAAAGTATAAATCAGCAACATGAGAGTAGAGTTCAACAGTTCCATTCTGTTTCTTGTCAGTCTTGCTAATAATTTTTATAGATTGCAGTCATGGACTGGAAATGTTTTGCCTTTGGACAAGCACACATATCATTTGACTTTGTCTTAGTTTTTGGCAAGCATTTGTGACAGAATCAGCATGTTATAATTTGTAACTAAACTATGTTGCTTTTAATGAGATAGCTCAAAGGAACTCTGATGAAATGTGTGTAAATGCCATGTCAGCAAAACTAGAGACAAGAACAAATGATTTATTACAGTGGAAAAAACTATACGTCTCCATCATAAATAACAATACTAGCCCATTTATTTTGCAAACTGAAATCCAGCTTTATGTTTGCATACATGCTTTGTTTGATGGTTCAGTTTTCTTGGCAGCATTCACAGTCACATATTGTACATTACTCTACCATGCATTGTAATGATTCCAATATTGTAAGGTTTTTAAGGACTCGTCTATGCTAATTCACTCATCCCCTTGTAAAGCAGATATTCCCATTTGTGAACAACATTTTTTATCATGCAGACAAGAATTGCAACCTAAATTGGCATTTGTTTCATTTCCTTTGGAAGTAGAGTTTGTGCTCTTCCAAATCAAATGCCCCTTATATGCTGGTGTGCCAAATGTATGATTTTTGGTAGCCTCTTTAGGAAATCTTGGGGGAGGGGGTTTAGTGTGTGTATTATATTAGAGTGTGCCTTGTAGTCTAAGGGTTATGGTATGCAGGTTTCCACACCCCTTGGTACTTCTTAATAATGCATGGTTGTTATTGGTAAAAACTTTCAAAAAGCTCTCTAGAGTCCTAAAAGTTATTATGGATAATGTTTTTTGTTATTGTTGTGTTCTCTGTCTCACTTTGTATTACTATTTCTTCTTCTACTTCTTTTTTTAAATAGTCTTGTTGTTTTCAAGCTTAGCTGTATTCATGTGTTTAAATATAATGAACAAATAATTGAGCAGTGGAGGTGATGTTCAAAAGCCTTTCCTCTGTGACATTGGCAATTTCTTTCAAAAATTTGGATCATGCCATCAGCAGTAATGTGATGAAATACCCTAATTTCCTTAGTAGCCCTCAGTAGCTTCAGCAGTCATCTCTAAAACTTGCAATTAACCTTTTTCCTATAAAAATGTGCTTGTTAGTTAAACATGAGAAGTTGTAGCCAGGCATTTCATCATTGGCTGTCTCTCCAACTTAGCTGATCTGTAGCTGAAACATGCTGCTATATGGATAATTTTATTGTGAGCAGTTTCTCTTAAGTTAAATATCTGGCAAAAGATCTTAAACAGATTCATAATTACAGTGAATGCTGACTTTGCACATTTTTGCTCCACATAGCCATTTCACCAGTCAAGCTTGCCAGCTGGAAGCCATTAAAGAACAATGATAATGATATTAATTATTTATAATGATAGTCTTTATTTTTGTCCTTTTTGAGGAAATTCTCTTGAAGAAATTTCACCCCCGGTCGCTGCTGTGCAGCACCCAGTGACCAGTTTTATTCCTTGGTAGGAGAGGCAATGTGGGTGAAGCACCTTGCCCAAGGATGCAACTCTAGGATGTGTGCAGTTTTGAACACCCTACCCATTAACTGCAAGTGACTGCAGGTCAAATGCTCTATCTGCTCGGTTACAACATTTTTTCGCATGCAATCTCAGTAAACAAGAAGACACAGCAACATGTTGGGACTTTTGGAAAACCTGATGCACTGATCTTATCATAAAAAATGATGAAAAAGGATGTCAAATTTAGCAAATTTTTCTATCTTTGAATGTTTTGCCCTTCCTGCTCCTTTTCATTCCTGCTCCTTTCCATTTCTTTGATAATAGGCTTTTGTTTCTATTCCCCCTCTGTCATGATCTCTGTCTCTGTCCCTCTCTATCTTTATCTCCGTCTGTCTGCCTGCCTGCCTGCCTGCCTGTCAGCCTCTCTCTCTCTCTCTCTCCCCGTCTGTCTGTCTGTCTGTCTGTCTGTCTGATGTCTCTTATTCCCTCTCATTCTCTCTCTTTCTCTGTGTGTGTGTGTGTGTGTGTGTGTGTGTGTGTGTGTGTGTGTGTGTGTGTGTTCATTTGTATATAGTTTGATAGTGGACTGGATTGTTTGTTTGTTGACTGCAACACAATTGTAAGCAGTGTGGTGTTTGGATGGACAGCTAATGATGTCCTGGTCAGGTGACTGTGGACATTTGCTGCATTTATCTCAACTTCCTGTCTGATCATTGGCAGAGGGCTAGGTTGAAGTAAAGAATTAAATATACCTTACATTTTTGGATGAGTTATTTTGAATTTTCCAGAATACAGGTTGTTATTAACTGAAATGACTGATAACATATTTGATCACCTTGTTCCACCTCTGAGGCTGTAGGCAGCTGCACTTCTGCAACGAATGATTTTCTGAAAGGAATCTCTTTCTCATCATGCTTCAAGCATTTATTGTTAATATCAGTTTAATCATAGTATAAGAAATTCTTTTTTGATGGCTGGTCTTGATGTTCAATTAATTTTTACTTTTTACTTATCCATTCACTCATTCATTCACACATCTCTATCTCTCCTTCATTCTTACTCTTTCTCTCCTCCACATGCCCCCCTCCCCTCCCCCCACCCCAACCCACCCATCTCATTCTCCCTCTAACTAACTCATTATGAACTCATTATTTTTACAACTCTTTTCCTCCCAAAGAAGGCTTCAAAACGTGTAGCTTTCATGTGCAGGTTCAGCCAGATGAAATTCTACATAAAAGAAACATTGAACCTGCTGTGAAAACTCCAAAGGTATCTTGTTCTGACTGCATGGTCAGTGGTGATGCTGCATGAAAAAACAAGTCCTAATGTCATGAATGATTACATTAATTTTGCAAATAAATGTCTACAGATTACGCATCTTGCAAACACAAAAGTGCTCCAATTTTTATTATATCTTTTTGTAAGTTGGGTGAAAAAACTTGTTATTCAGTTTTTCAGTGTGTTTTTAAATTTTCTAATATTAAGAAAATTGTTTTTCTGACTGTTCCTTGTTACCTTTAGACTAATGGCACAGTGTTAAGCCACCTTGGACAATGTTTTGTTGTTTGTTGTTTGTTTTTTGGGGGGGAGGGATTCTTTTGTGGAAATGACATTTGAGCTTCCGTCTAAAATACATTGTGTGGTGGTAAGTGATGACTTTAATACTTGAAGACTATTTTAGTCATTTTCACAGAGCCCCTGGACAAATTTTGATGACTGCAAACATAACCATTTTTGTCATTTGACCCATCGAGAGAGAGAGAGAGAGAGTGTAATTTAGAAACTGTACCTTTGAAAGCACTGATAAATAATTTGTTTTTTGAAGTAGCTTTTAAGCATTCCTGAGTTTTAAACCTTTTTATACTTTATCTTTTGAGTTTATTACTTGATGGTAATCAGATTGCACATACACACACACACACACATATATATACACACACATTCACACACACACACACTCATGTGCATGATTGTCCATCCAATTTCAATGAAGACATGAGAGGAGGATGACACCTTACAGCATATCAAATGCACAGAGCCTGTGACAAAAAGGGCAGACTGCAGTTGTGTCCAAGTAATGGGTACCACAATACTCTCATTTTACAAACTTTTAAAAAATAGGTCTAGTGTCATGCTTCACCAAAATTAGATATATAACACCTTGAAAGCAATTTGTATTTTCTTCCTGTTTCCCACTGAACACTGGCAACAATCAAGAAATGAGATAAAGTATAGTTTGAATGACTTGGATAAAAATGCAAAAATAATTGTGAAATTTTCACGACGAAGTAATTTTTTAATAAACACCAACCCCACAGAAGAATACCATTCATGGTTTTGCTTCGTGTAATGAAGATCTGGAAGGTAATGGTCCACATCCTTTGCAGGTCCACTCATGACTTAGAAGTATGATGCGGGATCGGCAGGTCCGGTCACAATTGCTGCAGGGGAAGGTCTGGTTGGTCACAGCTGCCGGTTCTTTCTCCTATTTTGCTTTTCTTCTATGGAGGCCCTATGGGTGTTCTCGAAGGAGGCAACAGCCCTGCTTATGACAAGCTGCCAGATGTCACGATCTGCAGCAAGTGTTGACCAACGGCAATGGTCTATGAGGCAAGCATTGAGGGACTTCCTGAGGCAGTCTTTGTAGTGTTTCTTTGGTCCCCCTCTGTCACGTTGGCCAATGGAGAGTTCGCCATACATGGTGACCTTAGGCAGGTGATACTCTTTCATCCTGTAGACATGTCCTGCCCAGCACAGCTGTGATTTTAGTAGCATGGCCTCAATGCTGGTGACCCCAGCCTGTTAGAGGACCTCGATGTTTATGATGAAGTCACTCCAGTGGATGTTTAGGATGGTGTTGAGGCAGCACTGATGAAAGCGTTCAAGGAGTCATATGTGGCTGTGATAGGTGACCTATGATTCAGAGCCTTATAGGAGAGTGGTAACTACAACAGCCCTGTAGACACTAGTCTTGGTACTTTTCTTAAGATGCTTGTTGTTCCATACACATTTGTACAGTCTGCCAAATGCTCTGTTTGCCTTTGCCAGTCTGTTGTCAATCTCCTTGTCGACTCGGGCATCTGATGTGATGACGCACCCCAGGTAGGTAAACCAGTGTACTCATTCCAGTTCTGCTTTGCCGATGGTGATATGGGAAGGTTGGTATTCTTCCCAAGGTGATTGTTGGTGGAGGACCTCTGTCTTTATTAGGCTGATTTCAAGCCCGAAGAGCTGGGCAGCCTCTGTGAAACAGGATGTGATGCACTGCAGGGCCATCTCTGTGTGGGCAACAAGGGCAGCAGCATCTACAAAGAGGGGATCCTGAATCAATTGTTCAAATGTTTTTGTGTGGGCCTGAAGACATCTGAGATCAAACAGGTTACCATCAAGACAGTACATGATGTAGATTCCGTCTTAATTAACAAGATCTTTCGTGGCCTGCTTGAGCATCATGCTGAAGAAGATGGTGAAGAGAGTCAGTACCAGGATGTAACCCTGCTTCACCCCATTGATGATGCAGAATGGCTCTGACAGGTCATTGTTCAGCCAGACTTGACTGAGTTGATCTTCATGTAGCTGGATGAGCATGTTGAGGAATTTGGGGGGCAGCCTAGTCGCTCCATGATCAGCCACAGTCTCTTCCTGCTCATAGTGTCAAACGCTTTCATTAGGTCAATAAATGCAATGTAGAGGCCCTTGTTCTGCTCCTGGCACTTCTCTTGGAGTCTGTTGTGCTCCTGTTGGCTCTGAAACCATATTGGCTTTCTGGTAGGTGATCTTCAGCGATGGTCGGCACCAGTCTGTTCAGAAGAATTCTTGCAATAATTTTTCTTGCAATGGAGAGCAAGGTGATTCCTCGGTAGTTGGAGCAGTCCGACTTCTCTCCCTTGTTTTTGTACAGGGTAATGATGACTGCATCGCGGAGGTCTTGCAGCAGCTTGCCCAGCTCCCAGCAACATACAAAGAGCTCGTGGAGTCTGGTATGTAAAGCAGGGCCTCCATGCTTCCAAATCTCTGGTGGAATGCCATCGACTCCTGCCACCTTGCCGTTCTTTAGCTGGTCTATGGCTTTTATGGTCTGTTCAAAAGTGGGCTGCTCGTCCAGTTCCACTGTAGCTGGTTGTTTGGGGAGGCAAAAAATGACTGCATCCTGGATGATGCAGTCGGCACTGAAGAGTGTTTGAAAGTGTTCTGACCAGCGGCTTAGGATGGATGCCCTGTCTGTAAGGAGTGCCTGGCCATCTACACTGCGCAGGGGACTCTAGACCTGGTGTGAGGGGCCGTATACTGCCTTGAGAGCTTCATAGAAACCCTTATCGTTGCCATTGTCTGCACACAGCTGTGTTTGCTCTGCGAGGTCTAACCACCATTTGTTTTGGATGACTCTTAGCGAAATTGCTGCCCGCACGACGGAAGGCAGCTTTCTTTTCTGGGCAAGATGGCCGTGTGAAGTGGGCCTGATGAGCAGTCCTCTTTGTCAACAGCATTTTCTGGATATCCTTGTCATTTTCGTCAAGCCAGTCTTTATTCTTCTTTTTTGTAAACTCGAGGACATCTTCTGACACTTACAGGATGGTAGCTTTCAGTTGTTCTCAAAGTGTCTCAGGGTTGGGATCTGTGGTGCAGATGGATTCTTTAATCTTTGTCTGTAGACCTGCCTGGAAGTCAGCTTTTACTTCGGTTGTCTGGAGGCTGCAGATGTTAAGCTTCTTCCTGATGAGCCCCCCTTTCCTCGGTTTGGGTCTAAGGCGGAGTTTGAGTTTGCACCAATGGCCAGTTTGACATTCAGCGCTGGGCATTACTCTGGTGTGTAAGATGTTGTTCTGGTCACGCAGGCGCACTAGTATGTAATCAAAAAGATGCCAATGCTTAGACCGAGGATGCATCCACGTTGTTTTCAGTCTGTCTCTTTGCTGGAAGATGTTATTTGTGATGACGAGTCGTTGCTCCAAGCAGAACTCCAGCAATAGGCGCATTTTCCTACACTGTGTTTCCCAAGAACTCCTTTCCAGGCTTCTGAATCTTGGCCCACTCTGGCGTTGAAGTCGCCAAGGGCTATGATTTTGTCGTCAGCTGAGATGGACGGCAGGAAACTGCATAAGTCGGAAAAGAATTTGTCCTTTTCTCTGGGATCTGCTTGGAGTGTTGGGGCATTCACACTGAAGAGCGTGGCGTGTTTCTGGGTACTCAGTTGGAGGTGCATGGAGATGATGCGGTCAGAGTGTCCTGTTGGTAGTATTTCAAGTTTGGAGGCAATGGTGTTTCTGATAATGAAGCCAACACCTAAAAGGCGTCTCTCTGTAGCTGGTTTGCCTGACCAGAAAAGGGTGTAATCAGCGCTATGTTCTCGAAGGCTGCATTTCTCAGGAAAAAGAACTTCACTCAGAGCGGCGATGTCAATATCCAGTCACGACAGTTCATGAGCAATGAGAGCAGAGCGACGTTCTGGGCGACTGCTGTCAGCTGAGTCAAGCATGGTTCTGATGTTCCGGCATGCGACTTTCAATCCAGTGGCACCCTTAGTGGGTGTAAATCTATTTTTCTTTGAATTTGCTCAACTGCATGGGAAAATACCCGCTGACCGTGGTAAGCCAGCTGGGTGTGTAGGAGACAAGCTTTCTTTAGTTTACCCTTTCTAGGCCCCTCTCCATGCGGAGCAAGCAGTGCTGTCCCTAGAAAAGGCTGCTTGGCCTGAGTGTGTTTGTATGTATGTGCGCATACATGCATGACTGAAACTGTGCTGACCTTCAGCATCACGATCTTGAAGTGCGGGCCTCTGTCTGTTAAGGGGAGGTTCCAAGGTGACAAAAGTAATTTTTTTTCAAAATTTCACATTTTTGGGTTAAGATGTATTATGTTAGTGCACTCACTCCTCTACACTCTCCAAGTGTCACGTTTTCTGATACAGGATGAAAAACAAACATTTAAAGCATTTTGGGGGGAGGGGGTGATTGAAACAAAAGCCTAATTAATAATGCATAATGGAACAGAAGTCGTTTCTCCGCTTCTGCTCAACATATCTACGAAAATAAATTACCGTTGGAAAGCTCTTGCCCAGCTCTACATGCACCTTGTGAAAGTGTTTACTTCATAGAAGAAAGGTTTTCATTGGTTCTTCAAATAAAGGTTCATATAGTAGTGGTGTTGGAGGCAGCCAGTCAAATCACGGCTTTCAGACTGCCTTGGCTCTGGGCTTGTAAACAACGGTTGTGCCCGCGAGCATCTGAATCTCAGGCAATTCTGATTAGCACAGTATAACTGACTGAGTATAGCTGGACTGAGTACTGCTCTGAGCTGTACAACCATGACACCAAAGGAGATCATAAAGCACTGAACTGTCCTCAGACTACCGAGGAAGACAACTACTCAATTCTTCGAGAAGAGGTGGAGACAGTGGTTAAGTCCCTCAAGAAAGGGAAGTCAGCCGAGGTTAACAACATTCCAGGCAGAAGGCAACACAATGATCGATGCACTCACAAAGATCTGCAATAAGATCTGGCAGACGGGAGTTTGGCCAACCCCGTGGACACAGTCCTTAGTGATTACATTGCCCAAGAAAGGAAACCTGCAAATGTGCCAGAACTACCGCACAATCAGCCTCATCAGCCATCCCAGCAAGGTCATGCTGAAAGTACTGCTGAACAGATTAAAACCTCAGGCAGAGAAAATCATTGCTGAAGAGCAGGCAGGTTTCAGACCAGGTAGGAGCATCACCGAACATATCTTCAATCTGAGAGTCCTGTGTGAGAAAACATCTACAACACCAACAAGATCTGTACCATGTCTTTATAGACTTTAAGAAAGCAGTTGACAGAGTCGCATGCTGCACTGTGGGCCACAATGAGAAGCTACAACATCAGCTCCAAGATCATCAAAGGCGTCGAACATCTCTATGACAGAGCAACCAGCGCAGTCCTGTTCAATGGTACCACAGGCGAAGGGTTCAGGACAATGGTCAGAGTCAGACAGGGCTGTCTACTCTCCCCCACACTCTTCAATCTCTTCCTCGAAAGGATAATGACTGATGCCCTAGCAGACCACGAAGGATCAATCAGCATCTTTGGCAGAAAGATCACCAACTTACATTTTGCTTATGACATTGATGGATTAGCAGGAAGTGAAGAGGAGCTGACTAGTCTTGTCGAGCACCTGGACAAGACCTCACAGGCATATGGCATGGAGATCAGTGCTGAGAAGACCAAGGTGATGACGAACAATCCTTGGGGCTTCAAAATGGAAATCAAAGTGAAGGGCCAAAAACTGGAAGCTGTGAACAACTTCAAATACCTGGGATCTATCGTGACTGATGAAGGGTCCAAACCAGAGATACTGTCCAGAATAGCACAAACAACAGCAGCATTGGCAAAGTTGAAGCCAATATGGCGTGACAGAAATATCACTCTCGCATCGAAGATGAGGCTCATGCGCAAGCTGGCCATCTCCGTATTCTTGTATGCATGCGAGTCCTGGACACTCACATCTGAACTACAGAGACGGATACATGCCCTGGAAATGAGATGCTACCGCAAGATTCTGAACATCTCATATAAAGACCATGTCACGAATGAGGAAGTCACTAACAGGATCAGGAGAGCAATTGGACAGTACAAAGACCTGCTCTCAATCGTGAAAAGCAGAAAGCTGAAGCGGTATGGTCACGTGTCAAGAGGCAGTGGGCTGGCCAAGACCATCCTGCAAGGTACCGTACCAGGTAGGAGAAGGAGAGGCAGGCAGAGAAAGAGGTGGGAAGATAACATCAAAGAGAGGACAGGCTTGACCTTTGCTGACTCACAGCGAGCCACAGAGGATAGAGATCGATGGAGGAAGATTGTCCGAAAGTCATCAGTGGTGCCTCAACAACCCATCTCAGGGTTAAGAGACTGAACTGAACTGAACTGAACAGTATAACTGCTCGAAGAATTGATACTGATTTGATTGAAAATCATGGGGAAACAGAAGAAAATGTCAGATTATAGGCCATGCAAACGTAGATTTAGAGAAAATCAACACGAAGCGATGATAAATGAAGACGGAACTAGTTCAACTGCAAACGATGCGAGCTTCACACATGAAGATTGCACTTCTCCTTGTTCTCGCCCCCAACCTGCTCCACAACCAAGTCCAAGTACTTCTTCCTCTACCAACACCAGAACGTTGAAAGTGAATGCAACTTGACAGGTGATATTGAAATTACTGGATTTCGATTTGTGGACAGTGAACTGCTGGTGAAGTTTGTGTCTTCACTTCTCTGCCCGAACTGCAATCAGCCCATCAGTAGGAACAAACAACTTTCTTGTGTTTCGGAGAAAAGAATTTTCCTTGCCTCTGTGTTCATTTTTGAATGTTCTTGCAAACAGACTTTTAGTATGGACACTTCCAAATGTGTAGCAGGGTATTTGAAGTCAACAGACGTTTTCCTCTTGCTGTGTATTGCATTGGAAGACATGGAAAGAAAATCCTAGGGAACATGAACATGTGAACCACCTCCTCACAAGAACAGTTGGGCTTTGCACACAAAACAGCTTGTGAAAGCAACAGAAAATGTGGCTGAAAGAAGTAAGAGGAAGGCAGCTGAGGTAGCCAGGAGTGCTGCAGAGTCATCAGACATTACTGTGTCTTGTGATGAAACCTGGCAGAGGAGGGGGTTCAGCAGCAAGAATGGAGTTGTGACAGTGATGACAGTGAATGGTCCTTCATCCAAAGTTATTGACACTCAAGTTCTGTCCAACCACTGCACATCTTGTGATTAACAGAAGAAGAAATTAAGTCAATGGCAATTATTAGATCATACAAGCAGAGATGCAGAGCAGTAATTGTATATGCAAGGATTTCTATAGGCATAGCCCACTTGCGGTATGTTCAAAAGTCTGGATCAGCTCAGGGGAGAGAATTGATTAATAAACTCCATTGGTTGGAGTGACTCAATTGTGAAGATCCAGGAGTTGAGAGTGGCTAAAGGTGATAAGTTCATCCATTGCATGAGTGCAAAGAGACTATTGTTGCTGTGCCAATGACAGTTGTGGCAAATGTAGGAAGGAGAATTTCATCTGTGGTCAGGATGGTGTTGGTAGTAGTGGCAACAGGATGGAAACAGCAAACCTGGTGATGATATGGTAATGATGAGGATGATTGTGATGATGGTAGGAGTGACGATGATAATGACAAAGACTAAATTTTTTTCTGATTGTCTCATTTTCATATTTCCACCAGGCACTATGTGATAACTGGTAATGTGTGCATTTCCACAGTGCCTATCCGCCCAGGGTGCATTCAATGGGTTATCCAGTACTTATTGTTCTCATTACCTCTTCATGCCATCAAGTCACATGTATCAAGTTCATCATGAACTAGAATGGTACCCATTTTAATGAATAAAGTCATTTTGAGTGTGTGTGTGTGTGCGTGTGTGTGTGCGTGTGTGTGTGTGTGTGTGTGTGTGTGTGTGTGTGTGTGTGCATGTGTGTGTGTGTGTGTTTGTATAAATGAATTTTAAAAATTAACACATGATAAATAAATGAGTAAGATATAAATCAATAGCTAGTTTTGAAAACTTCAAACTATTAATGTCCAAATGCAGAAAACCACAAAAACATAAAAAAATGGTCATCATTGTTACTTTTTTATTACTTAATTATGTATCAAATGCATACAAAATATTAATGTGTATCATGCTTATATCAATATTAGTAGGCTTTACCTGTTGCACCCATGCAAAGAGGTGCATGGTTATGGTCCTGCTACACCCTATTCTGCTACAACTTCTTGCATGTAGGAGTGTGTGCAAACTTCTTTCCTCTCCCAAATCTCCTGTTACCCGGCTTTCCTCTTCCATCCTTTCCTATCCTCTTCTCTTCCCTCTACTCCTCTTCTCTTCCCTCTACTCCTCTTCTCTTCCCACCTGTGCTATCCAGTCATCTTCTCATCTCCCCTCCCTCTCCCCCTCCCTTTCCCCCTCCCCCTCTCTCTCCCCCTTTCCTCCCCCTCCCCCTTTCCTCCCCCTCCCCCTTTCCTCCCCCTCCCCCTTTCCTCCCCCCCTTTCCTCCCCCTCCCCCTTTCCTCCCCCTTCCCCCCCCCCCCTTTCCACCCCTTTCCTCCCCCCCTTTCCTCCCCCTCCCCCTTTCCTCCCCCTCTCCCCCCCCTTTCCTCCCCCCTTTCCTCCCTCCCTTTCCTCCCCTCCCTCTCCTCTCCCCTCCCTCTCCTCTCCCCTCCCCTCCCCTCGCCTGCCTTCCCCCTTCCCCTTCTCTCCCCTCCCCTCCCCTTCCATTCCCTCCCCACCCGTCCCCTCCCCTCCCCTTCCCTTTCCTCCCCTCCCCCTCCCTTCCCCCTTCCCTCCCCTCCCCTTCCCCCTCCCCTTCCTCCTCCCCTTCCCCTCCTCCTTCCCCTCCCCTCCCCTTCCCCTCCCCTCCCCTCCCCTCCCCTCCCCTCCCCTCCCCTCCCCCCCCCCCTCCTTCCCCTCCCCACTCATCTCTTGGAGCCTAGAGCTAACCAACCCCCAGTCCCGACTGCTGACTATGAAGATGCCAGGAGCCAACTGGCAAAAAGGTAGTCAAGCTTACTTGAAGTCACGTTGATGACTGCGCCAAAGTATGTGGCATAAATAAAAGACCAACATTTGTTATGGGTTTCTTTACTACCTCATGGAAATCTTGAATGCTGTATCAATATCATCATACATTAGAGTATGCAAACAAGTAATGAGAGAACAACTTTTTCCTGTCCGAATAAAGGAATCCATGCAAAGTTACAGTGCAAACAGTCTTATTTTTGTGCCCTTTGGGTTACTGAACACCTAGTTTAAAAGATGCCATAAAACAGTTCCAGCTTCACTATAACGCTTAAAGAGTCAAATTTGTCTTGATTGGGAAGAAAACGTGTGTGTGTGTGTGTGTGTGTGCATGGGTGTGTGTGTGTGCACACACGCACGTATATGTGTGTGTGTGCATGTGTGTGTGTCTGCGGGTGTGAAAGGTGCACTTACTCAGATGATCCCCAGAAATGATTTCATTAAAACTTGATTCTACAACTTGAATCTTGTTTTTTCAAGCAGCATAACATATGTTGAAGAGGCAAAGTTTCTTGTTTCGATTTTGTGTGTGTGTGTAAAGTTTGTTATGACCTTTTTTGCATTGATTGAAATGAGAGTTAGCTACTTGCATGATCTGGAAGTGACTTTGCAGTCGATATTCGGGCAGAGGATCATCACAGTATAAAAGCTGCAGCTTTCAGCTTTTCTGTTGAAACTGAGGAAGATCTCTAACCTCTACCAGCAGCTGATTTTTATTGTGTGAGAAATTGAACTTTGTGTTTAATGAGTTTATAGACATTTTGTTCTGGAAAACCTCTAGCTGTCATTCAATGGCAGCAATGGTCTTCCAGCACAGATCAACACAGGACAATGACAACATTGCTCTTGAAGATTCTGATCTTGGTGTGGATGCTGAAGCTGGTGGATCTTCAAATGGGCTTGAGCAGTGCAAAGGCTTGGTTGACTTTATTGATCCTGGTGTTGATCTCCTGGTCAAACTGGCCATCTGTTGTTATTTTGCAGCCCAGGGCCCGTATCCAGAATGGCGATTTATCTTTTTAACACTCGATTTTTCCCCTAACCCCGGGTTATCTTGATTGGTTAGATAAGGTACACTGGTCAGAGGATCCTAGGTTCCGCTTTGCTATATATACTGGTTTCCAGCCAAGGGAGAGCGGAACAGACAGTTGGAATCATCTGAGTTTAGAGATAAATCGGGGTGAAAATAACTCACCATTCTGGATACGGGCCCAGGTAAACAAGTTCCCCCACATCCTTCAGTTGTCTCTCGCTGATTGTGACTGGGTTGTCGGGTATGGCATTCTTGTGCACTACCTGTGTTTTCCTGGCATTGACCTCAAGTCATATGGTGCTGGCTATCTCATTGAGGCTCACAGTCTCCTGCTGAATATCTTGGTAGCGCTCGACAGTAGCCCTAGGTAGTCTGGATGGTCCAGGTATTCCAAGACTAAGCTTGGGGTCCACTGCATGCCCTGTCATTTCCCTTGGGTGACACATAGCAGGAGCCAGTCAATTGCCAAAGAGAAGAGTATGGGTGACAGGATACATCCCTGTCAGACTCCAGTATCCATTTTGAAGGGGTCTGTCAGGTGGTTAATGTGAATGAATTGGCACTCCAAATATTAGTGGAGGGACTGCATGATTTTGATCAGTTTCTCTGGAATGTTGTAGTGTTGTAGCCTTTCCAGAGTGAGGCACAATGCAAGCTGTTGAATGCCTTTTTGAAGTCAACAGGCACCACATAGGGTGGAATATCCCATTTAGGGGACTGCTTAAGGATATGTCAAAGAATGAAAATGTTGTCAATGCATGATCATCCTTTCTGAAAGCCAGCTTGTTCTTGGCATAGTAAGTCCATAGCTGCTGTGGTGTGCTGGAGGATGGATGTGACTGAAGACCTTGCTGGTAAGGAACAGTAGCATGATGCCTCCCCAGTTATTTCAGTCTCTAAGGTCTCCCTTCTTTAGGAGCTTCATGACGCTCTTCTTCCGGTAGTGTGAAATTTCCTCCTTGTCCCAGATATCCTGGAGAATGTGCTAGATAATATGTGGTGTGTCCTGTTGCTCTCCATCATCTTGGCACACAGACCATCCTCTCCTGGAGTCTTGTCATTCTTTATTTGAACCCTAGCTTACCATTGGCTAAAACGTAGAGTGCTCAAGAGCAAACTGAAACATCTCAAAGTTTTTAAAAAATAATAGTAACTAATAAATAGCTGTGTATGGTGTATACCATGTTTATCAACTTGACCACTCTTGTAGAATTCCAGGTGATGCAGGACAAATGTTAATGCAGATACAATGATTTCTATTGCTGATATTTTGAAAATAATGTTGTAGTCATCTTGTTATGGAATAAGTGTGTGCAAGTTACAAAAGCTTTCATAATGTAATTGTTGCTCTTCGCATCCATGATAGACCCTTTTATCAGCTAGATTTTCTGGTTGTGAGGCTTTTAGTGCCTACTTTGGTCTATCACGGAAAAGATGGCCTATCATGGATGCAAGCTTAACATAACAGCATAACAGCATCATTTCCTTTTTTCATTCATTTGTCACTGTAGAATTCCACCCTTTCTTTGAAATTGAAAGCTTTGATGTCTTTACAGCTCAGAAGAGATTTTAATATGGTCCAGAGTGATCAGGATCTCGAGGTGCATTTTTTTAAAAAGTTGGTTACATGAACTGTTGTTTCATTTTATGTTTATGACTGTTACTAGTGACAAGTCTTTTAAATTCTATTGATATAGTGGTAGTGGATTATTCCCAAGAAGCTAGTTAATTGGCCACTTTGAAATTTGTCTTCAATATATTTCCACCAATATGTTGTTGATTATTTGAAACTTATTATTTTTTGCCCAATTTTCAGGTTCCATGTATTGCATATACTCTTTGTTTGAAATTGATGGTTTATAAATGCAGTAAGAATATAATTACTGCTGAAATGTTGTTTTAACTTTTAGTATATCATTGCATGGACATCTTTGTCCCTTTTTGACTCACATGCGAAGCAAAAGTGAGTCTATGTACTCACCCGTCAGTCCGTCCGTCCGGGCGTAAAAAACTTAAACGTTGGATTTTTCTCGGAGACTATTAAGTCTATCAACACCCAATTTGGCATGATGGTGTATGATGACAAGGCCTCAAAAAACATACATAGTGACTTGACCTTGCTTCAAGGTCAAGGTCGCAGGAGCCATAAATGTTGTCTAAAAAACAGCCATTTTTCACATTTTCTCAATTTTCTCTGAAGTTTTTGAGATTGGATACCTCACCTATACATGGTATATAGGGCAAAGTAAGCCCTATTTTTTGATACCAGTTTGGTTGACCTTGCTTCAAGGTCAAGGTCACAGGAGCTCTTCAAAGTTGGATTGTATACATATTTTGAAGTGACCTTGACCCTGAACTATGGAAGATAACTGTTTCAAACTTAATAATTATGTGGGGCACATGTTATACTTTCATCATGAGACACATTTGGTCACATATCATTAAGGTCAAGGTCACTTTGACCCTTATGAAATGTGACCAAAATGGGGTAGTGAACCACTAAAAGTGACCATATCTCATGGTAGAAAATGCCAATAAGCACCATTGTGCTTCCTATGTCTTGAATTAACAGCTTTGTGTTGCATGACCTTGGATGACCTTGACCTTGGGTCAAGGTCACATGTATTTTGGTAGGAAAAATGTGTAAAGCATTTCTTAGTGTATGATGTCATTGGTAGGTTTAGTTGTTTGACCTTGACCTTGAAGGTCACCTGAAGGTCAAGGTCATGTAAAGGTCAAGGTCAAGCATGTGAGTCGTATGGGCTTTGCCCTTCTTGTTTCTTTCTTCCTTTTCACTTCGAAACAGATTGCCCTACTTGAGTATTTTTCTGCTTTTACATTTGCATCCTTAGAAAGTTTACCATCTGGTTCTATCAATAGATACCAGCGTAACAGAAAATCCCTATTTTGGAAAAATCATAAGAACCACACTATTATTATCTCTCTGCCATCAAAAAACATTATCATCTTTCTGTATGATCATGCTTTTCTTTTTTTTTTTGGTCTGACACAATATTTGATCCTGCTACTATTGGCATGTTTGTTTCATATAATGAGATATATTCATACATGCTTATATTATTTGGTTTCAGAACATCAATGTGGAGGTACGGGAACAAGGAGCCTGCTCCTTGTGGGCATTGGCGGGTCACACCAATACTCAACAGAAGTATATCGCAGAAAGGATGGGCATTCCACATATCATCCAGATGTTGCTGGAGCCTACAGAGAAGCTCCTTACAGTTGGTCAGTTTACCCCGATTTCTTGTGAGCTGTGATGACAGATTGAGGAGGTAATGAAGCAAAAGCAGGGAAAATGCTGTGTGACATTCATGTTGCAGCTGTGCGTTGCATGAGGCATTTTAAAAAAGTCATTCACTTAAGACAAAGTGAGGGAAACTCCCATACACATCTTTAAAACGAACTCTTTGAAATGAAAGAGAAAAAGATAGGCTTTTAACATATACTGAATATAGCATGTCAAAGAGGAAAAGGATTTTTTTTCATTGGGTGCATTTGTTAGGTGCAGAATCTCGAGAGAATTGCAAAGGCTAGGCGCTGCCTACATTCTTCACTCATAAGGAGGCACTCGTTGTGAAGGAGGGAGCTCTGAAGCCCTCTGCATCCTGCTGCAGAGGCCCAGATGTACTAAATGGTAGAGACTATGCCAATTGGGATTCTGCTGATAGATGGCAGTGCCTGTAATGTGCTTCTCAGGGTCCGAGAATGGAAAAGTGTATGTACACGGAAGTATTTGCTATTGAAGTTTTCATTTGTATATTTTGAGGAGTAGGTGTCTAGGTTTTTTCTGGACATACACTGCCAAAAATATTTTTTCGCTTGCAAACTCGAAACACCATATGCGTACGATGTATGAATTTCGACAAAAATGTCTACAGTTGAAGCCAGGTTACTTTCCCTCCCTCCCCCCCCCTCTCCCTCTCTCTCTCTCTCTCTCTCTCTCTCTCTCTCTCTCTCTCCCTCTCCTCTCTCTCTCTCCCTCTCTCTCTCTCTCTCTCTCTCTCCCTCTCTCTCTCTCTCCCTCTCTCTCTCTCTCTCTCTCTCTCTCTCTCTCTCTCTCATCTTATCTAACCATGATTGTCATTTCTTCATGAGCAAGGACAATTTGTAAGATGGGCAGAAATGCCTCAAATTTCACCCTCGATGAATAAAGAATCAATCAATCAATCAATCAATCAATCAATCAATCAATCAATCAATCAATCAATCATTCTCTCTCTCTCTCTCTCTCTCTCTCTCTCTCTCTCTCTCTCTCCACAGTCATATCAATGGATTTGACTTATTTCTCTGTTTGTAGGATGCATGACAGCTATTGCTTTGGGAAGAGAAAACACAGAAAACCAAAACAAACTAGCTGCAGCTGATGCCTTCCAGCAGCTTGTCCGGCTGCTTCGCTCCCACAAAACTCCTGACACGGTTGTTCTCATGGTCATCAAAGTCCTGGGGATTCTCTGCGTGGGTCAGTATGAGTGCTCTACATGTAGCTTTGTAAATGTTTATTTGAATGTTCTTTATACACCTCAGAGAAATTTAAAAATGGGCCTCTTTGCCATTTCTGGTGATGAAGACATGATCGATGCTATGAAATCTGACCTTTTTCATAAGGCAGAAATAGCTTTTAGTCCTAGTGACTACAGATTTCAAGCTGCTCTTAAGCCTCTTTTATAGATCTTCCCCTGCAGTCCCAAATCATGTCTTCTTGATAACAAATCTGCCTTCACATAGATGAAAATCACACTCTCTATCTCTCTCTGTCCAGCTTGTGTTGCACTTTGAGCACCATTGATGGAATGGAGTTAAGCACAATGAAAATGCATGTAGTCCAATTGGGATTATGGTAGCTTCTACTCCATTAGTCAAGAGAAGATTATCCAAACTGGATCACAATGATTTGAAATGCATCTATATCATGTGTAATAATGATGTAACATAATTTCAAATCACTTCCTTCAGCTTTATGATTAGTGTTAGTGTACAAATGCCTTAGTTATTCAAATAAACAAAAATGTCTGAGTCATTAATCTGTTATATATTTATAAATTTACAACTTCAGAGTATTGTTTGAGCAGCCTGTTTTTAGTTGCCTCTGTTGTATCCTTGCACAAATCAGACTGGACCGAGACAAACAGTTTCTAGTGACGATGACGTAATGAAGAAAGTGACGTAGGACAGTGACGAGGAGAGTTGAAAAAGAGACATCAACAATAAACCAAGAAACCAAGAACTGAGATCTGTTTGTCAGTTCTGTGCATGTGCAACACAACAAATGGCGACAAGGATTTAACTGAAAAGAATCCAAACGGAATTGTGTGACATTTGAGAAGAAAAACATGGCTAGTTTACCTAATTTTCCTCGATTTGACGTTCACTGTGAAGGACAAAACTCTGGCTTTTGCTGGCAGAAATGGATTGATCAATTTAATAATTTTCTCCATGCCCTCAACATCACCAACGATGCTCGGAAACGACCTTTGCTCCTGCACTACGCCAGTGAGGATTGCTTTGAGATTTACGACGGTTTTTATGATGACCAAAGGGGAGAAAATATGTATGCTTGACTTACTTACTTGACTTAGTCCTCTTCTCTCCGGTCGGAGCACAGGGCCTTCACTGCAAGTCTCCACCTCTGTCTGTCTTGGGCTGCCCTCTTTGCCTCTCCCCAGGTCATCCAGACTGTCCTCAGCTCTGCTTGTAGGGTTCTTTCCAGGTCAGTGCTGGTCTACCACACTTCCGTTTACCCTGGGGGTTCCAGTCCAAGGCGTGGCATGGAATGCTGGCATCGTTTCTGCGCAGGGTATGCCCGATCCACTTCCATTTCCTTCTTTGGATGGTGTTGACGATCTGCTCCTGCCTGGTGTGTTTCCAGAGTTCTTTGTGGGAGATTCTTTCTGGCCATCTGATGCGCAGGATCTGGCGAAGGCAGGTGTTGATGAAGACTTGCAGCTTGTGGCCGATGCTCTTGGTACGTCTCCAGGTTTCAGACCTGTAGAGCAGCACAGATTTAACGTTTGTGTTGAAGATCCTTAGCTTGGTGTGACGGCTGAGGCTCTCGTTTCTCCACACTGGTCAGGGTGACGAAGGCGTGTCATGCTTTGCCTATCCTGGCTCTCGCGTCTTCGTCTGTCCCTCCAGTCTTGCCGGCCACGCTGCCCAGGTACGTGAAGCGGTCGACGTCCTCTATCAATGGTGATGGGAGCTTTCCTGGAGGCGTTCACTCGGAGGCTCTTGGTCTTAGGGACGTTGATCTCCAGTCCTGTTGTCTTGGCAATGTCATGCAGCCTCTCCATCTTTGCTTGCATGTGCCCATGGGTGTGTGACAGGAGTCCAATGTCGTCTGCGAAGTCCAAGTCTTCCAGCCTGCCAGTGAGTGTCCACTGAATGCCCCGTGGTTGGTCCATAACAGTCTTCATCACCCAGTCGATCACCAGGGAGAAGATTAAAGGAGAAAGGAGACATCCTTGTCTCACTCCGGTGTTGACGGCAAATGGCGGTGACAGGTCAGTGTTGTGCACAACTCTGCAGGGCTCATGGACGTTTCGCCCCATTTTCGGCTCATGGACGTTTCGCCCCATTTGCAAGTTCGCCCTAACCACTTCGCCCCACATTCTTGCCGGTTCGCCCCACTATCCAAACCCTAACCCTAATCCTAACCCTTAACCCTAACCCTAGAATGTGGGGCGAAGTGGTTGGGGCGAAACGTCCAGCACCCCTCTGCAGCTGGTGCCTTTGTAGAGGTTCTGGATTACGCTGACGATCATTGAAGAAATCCTTCTTGGATTATTTCACCCCTCAGAAGAATGTAAGGTACGAAATTTTCAAGTTTCCCCAAGCAGTCCAGCAGAAGCAAGAGTCCATTGATGCGTTTCATACACTTTTGCGAGTTCTGGCGGCAACGTGTGAGTTCCATGACAAAGACGGCGAGATTCTCTCACAGATCTTGCAAGGTTGTACGTCGACAAGACTGCGTCGCAAGGCATCAAAGGAAAACTACAACCTCAAGCAAGTGCTTGACGAGGCCCGTGCAGATGAAATCTCCTAGGCCAGAGCAGCAGAAATGGAGCGTGGTGCCGTGTCCGACTCCATCAAGACGTCCGTGCAAGTTGTTACCGCAGACGGGCGACAGCAAGGTGGTAACTCCCGTGGCAAGAGCGGTGGTGGTTCCTCCTTTACAAATCATCAACCAGGTTGCAGTTCCCGTAGTGGTGGTGGTGGTTACCGTGGCCGATCAAGTGGTAGTGGCAATTCCCGAGGCGGTTCTTACAGCTCTCATGGCGGATCGACAGCCCTCAGTTCAACGCAACCGTGCCGTTACTGTGGTTACACTACCCATCGTAACAATGAGTGCCCAGCTCAAGGCAAGATATGCAAAAAGTGCACCAAGATCGGACATTTTGCGCGTGTCTGTGAGTTGCAGGAGGTAAAGCAGATAACCTCTTCTCCTACTGCCGAGCGCGAGTATGAGCAAAGACAGTACTGTAGTTCGTGTCATTCTGCAGAGCGCAAGATTGATCCACTGATGATGAACAAGGTTGATGTGAAACAAATGAACAATAATGATGCCACACCAAGAATGAACAATGAACATAATTTTGTGCATGCTGATGTTGATGATATTGTGCATGATGATGATGATGACTATGTGTTTGCTATGAATGACAAACAAGGCCCCGCCCACTGTTGAAGCGCATGTTCTTGGTAAATCAGTCACATTCCTTGTTGACACTGGCGCTACAGTAAACATTATCAGTTCTGATACACACACGAAGTTTTTACCTCAGGTCACACACACTACATGATCCCTCTCCTCTGATCTACCCGTACAACTCTAAGACACCTCTCCCGGTGAAAGGTCATTTCAGTGCAGATATTGAGTTTAGAGGCAAGCATGAGCAAAGCACACTGTATGTGGTTGACTACAAATCAGACAAAACTAACAACATTCTCAGCTCAAACACTGCACAAAAACTAGGCATGGTCCAGTTTACATTCACATCCACACCCCAGGCCCCTGCTTGTATTGCAGATGAGTTCCCTGTGCTTTTTGATGGAAACATGGGCAAGATCCATGTCGTCAAGATCAAACTGCACATTGACAAAACAAAACAACCTGTTGCACAGCAACACAGATGCATCCCTTTCCATGTGAGAAAAGATGTTGAAAACGAGTTGGAGCGTCTAGAGAAACTTGATGTGATTGAGAGAGTCACTGGCCCTACACCATGGATTTCCTCTGTCGTTTGCGTCCCAAAATGAAACAACGGTGTTCGCGTTTGCATTGATATGCATGAAGATCAAGCACGAGAAACACCCCATGCCGACTTTGGATGACCTGATTGCTGACCTCAACAGTCAACAGTTTTCAGCAAACTGGATATGACGAATGTGTATCATCAGCTTGAGCTAGATGAGCAGAGCAGGTACATCACGACCTTCACAACCCATGTTGGACTCCGGCGATACACGAGACTTTTGTTTGGTGTGAATGCTGTGTCTGAGATTTTCCAGAATGCAATTGCCGAGCTGTTCAGTGACATCCCCGGCGCCAAGAACCTGTCTGATGATGTCATCGTGCATGGAATAACGCAGAAGGAACATGATACCAGCCTTCGAGCGACACTGAAAAAATAGCAAGAAAATGGCGCCAAGCTAAACAAGGAAAAGTGTGTCTTCTCTGTCAACGAGCTCACATTCTTTGGCCATGTGTTTGGAGCGCATAGAGTGTCAGCAGACCCTGAGAAGATCAAGACGATCACATCTACTGCCCCGCCCAAGAATGTAAGCGAGGTCCGCCCATTTCTTGGCATGACCCAGTACGTTTCCAGGTTCATTCCCAACTATACAAAGATCGCAGACCCCCTGCGTCGACTGACTCGTGCCGACGTAACCTGGAACTGGTCCACAAAGGAACAAGAGGCGTTTGCCGAGATCAAACAGTCCCTGACGAAGACTCCCGTCATGGCGTACTTCAACCCCAAGCTGCACACAACAGTACTGGTGGACGCCAGTCCCGTCGGACTTGGAGCGTTCCTGACCCAGAACAGCAAGGTCATTTGCTACGCAAGCTGCGCATTGACCCCAACCGATCAGCGATACTCGCAGACGGAAAAAAAGGTGTTGGCCGTCGTGTATCATTTATGGCATTGAACATTTTCATCTGTACCTGTATGGCGCACCTTTTTGTGTTGCTACAGATCACAAGCCCCTCCTTGACATAGTGACAAGCCAGAAACCAGCTACAGCACGTGTTGAACGATTGCGTCTACGTTTGATGACTCTGACCTATGTACCAGGCCGAGATGACCTGAACCCGGCGGACTACATTAGCAGACATCCCCAGTCTATCCACGCCCGTGACAACATTGCCGAGTGCTACGTTAGCTATGTCACAAGAAATTCTGTGCCCAAGGCGATGACACAAGTCGTCCGCGATGCAACGCAACATGACGTTACACTACAGAAAGTGATGGCTGCAGTCCAAACTGGCAAGTGGCCTGACAAAGAGCTAGCGAACTATATCCAGTTCAAGGATGAAATTTCAGTACATGATGGTCTTGTTCTGCGTAACCATCGACTTGTCATCCCTTCCAGTCTTCAACAGCGTGTTGTTGAAATTGCTCACCAGGCCCATCAAGGCATTGTGAAAACCAAGCAGTGTATACGCGAAAAAGTTTGGTTTCCAAGAATCGACAGAATGGTCGAGGCAGCTGTAAAATTCTGTATTCCCTGGCAAGCATCATACCCCGGACCCAAAACCCGTGAACCCCTGAACCCTACTCAACTCCCGACAGAACCCTGGAGTGAATTGGCAGTTGATTTTGCTGGTCCCTTTCCCACAGGCGACTATCTGATGGTGTGTATTGATGAATACAGCCGCTTTCCTGAGGTGGAAATTGTGTCCTCAACATCCGCGAGATGTGTCACACCCAAGCTGGAAGAAATATTTTCCCGTCAAGGTGTCCCCAAGACAGTGAAAACTGACAATGGTCCTCCGTTTAACGGTCAAGATTTTGCTGATTTCACTGACCGGTTCAGTTTTCATCACAGGAAGATAACCCCAGTATAGCCTGAGGCCAATGGCGAAGTCGAGAAGTTCATATCTACAGTAAATAGGAATATCACTGCATCGACCGCCGAGAACAAGAACTGGAAGAAAGAACTTCCTACATTTTTACGTCACTACCGTGCAACCCAGCACAGTGCTACCAACGTTTCCCCATTTGAGGCGCTAACTGGACGCAAGATGAACATCGGATTACCGAGTACCCCTGTCTCAGCTACGCCACTCCCTGTACACACGCGTATTGTCTACGACTCTGTGTCCAAACAGAAAATGACGGAATACGCTGATACCAGACGCAAGCGTCAAGCTTCAAACCCGGCGATTGTGTGCTCGTGAAGCAACAGCGCAAGAATGCCCTGACCAGTCCCTATTCCTCACGTCCGTATGTTGTGACTCAAAAGAAAGGCAGCATGGTCACAGCTCAGCAAGGCAAGAGCATCATTGTGCACAATTCATCCCATTTCAAGCCCTTTCAAGGTGCATTGCTACATCCGGAGGAAGAAGATTAAACATGCTCTCGTCCACATTAGTACTGTCTTTTGACACACTCCGCAAGAAGATTAAACATGCTCCCGTCCGCATTAGTGTCTTTTGACACACTCCACATTAGTATTGTTATGACCTTTTAACCAATGGACTGAATCTGTAAAAGTTTGTTTGAGTTTGAATATCTGTATCCGACATGCATGCGATATTACAGTTCTGTTTCAAGTTGAGGAGGAATGTTGTATCCTTGCACAAATCAGACTGGACCGAGACAAACAGTTTCTAGTGACGATGACGTAATGAAGAAAGTGACGTAGGACAGTGACGAGGAGAGTTGAAAAAGAGACATCAACAAGAAACCAAGAAACCAAGAACTGAGATCTGTCAGTTCTGTGCGTGTGCAACACAACAGCCTCAATCCTGCTGCCACACTGGAACCCTTACTAACTGGTAGCAGCAGACAATGTAATTCAGCCATTGATCATGATTGCTCTCAGAAGGTAGTCAACTTATCATATGACTAATGCACACCTGTGTCTGAACACTTGAAAGGTTTTTCATGTGTAGGAATTGGCCTGACAGGCATTGCTTAGGGCCAGGAAACCAAGGATCTTGCTAGGAATCCTAGGGAAAGCTAGTTGCCTACGTCTGCTATTGATGAGATTCAAAAGAAAAGAGATGTTATGAAGGCCACATGGTACTTTGCCAAGTGAGTAAACACTTGGTTTCCTCTCATCAATGCAATGCACAACTGATAACCAGAGTTGAAATGTTCCATCCATCCTTTCTCTTTTCCCCCTCAATCATTTACCTTTGTTCTTGGGTTCAAAACTAGCTCTGGCATTTTCCAGGGCTAGGTATGTAGAATTTTCTGTTGTGGTAGCATTTCATGCTTCACAAAGTTTTGCAACAGTCTTCTAGCCAAACAAAAATGTCATTTTTAGCATAACCTTCAGGAATTATTTGCCAAGGATGTGTAAAAGAAGATGATGATGATAATTTTGAATCTCAGTATACATGAAATATTCATGTGTTAGATAGACTACCAATTATTATACTTATTGTGTGATCTCTGTGGTTCATTGGCATCTCAAGGAGCTTACTGACTAAAAAATATATTTTAATAGTTAAGATGCTTAGACATTATTTTTGCCTGCTGCAGTACCATAAGAATATTGGCATTACAATTATCACATGCCCCCTATAATTTAATCTGTTCCCCTGTCAGTGTCAATGGGGAAAAAAGAGAAGCACCATGTGGCGCTGTGCCATTCATAGGAGTCAAATGACAAGGGAAATCAAAACTTGACTTGCTTTACTCTAGCCAGCTCTACTGATTTTCATGATCAATTACCTTACATAGCCTACAATTGCTGATTGGCCATAAAAACTACTATCATCATCATCATCATCATCATCATCATCATCATCATCATCATCACCATTACCATTTATTCTGAGAATCCTTTACTTGCTGCCATTGCATTATCATGTTGAATACAAGATTGCATGTCCAATTTATTCAAATGCATTTCTATTTGAGCCCCAGAATATTCTTGAATTCTGCTGAAAGAGTACAGACCATTAGAGATTTTTCCATCCTCTATACTAAACTCCCTAAATATTCCAAGGAGTAGGCTTTCCGTCCTTTGCATTTGTTGGTACATGGTTAGTCTTGAATGGAAAAGCATCCTGGGACCACGTAAATAACCTTCTTCAGTAAATGTAATGAGGCACTCAAGATGCACCGGCTCAGAATAAGAAAAGTAGTGAGCTTGCCTTGAACATAATAAGAAATTGTGGATGACAAGAGCTCATTAAAAATGAATCAAAATAGGAACAAGTAATCTGCACATAATGAATTGGGAACAGAATTGGTGACTGTAGACAGAAAGAAATACAAGAATGTCCTGATTTCTTGCTCTACAGTGGAAAAAATTCCTTTCTTGTACAAATCTACTTCCTCCACTTTGTTCAACTCTTGTAGGCATCATCCCCACATGGATCATGGTCAGAGGGACACTGGAGAGACAGGTAGACTGACTGACAGACATGGACGGACAGATAGACGGACGAATGGACGGACAGACAGACAGACAGCAAGACAGAGGAAGACACAGAGACATTCAGAGATTAATCATTCAGATGTGACTTTGAAGGTGCAATATTTTGGTCAAATCTGGCACATCTTAATTATCAAATTCAAGTACTAGCAGCACACAGAATCATAAGGAAGTATTCATCAGTGCATGCTAAACACTGTTCTGTGTGAATTTTATACTGCAGCATTGTGTTTGTTATTTTCCACCTCCAATATAGGTGTGGCGTACCGAAACAACAAAGTGACACAGAGGAAAATCTTGGAGGAGGGTGGGATCCCTATTCTTGTGCAACTGCTACTGATGCCTCCAAACACTGATGTTCAGGTTGAAGTAGCCATTACACTTGCCTGTGTAGTCCTTGGAAATCGCACAAACCAGGAAAAGCTCAGTGAGGAACCTGGCTTTCGCCATGACATCCTACTGGATTTGCTACATTCTCACAAAGAAGTGAGTATTTGCACTTTCAGCTGTGGTGTCTATATTATTCTCCTTTTTTTCATTCTCTCTTAATGAAAATATTCAGCCATCTTTCATATTTCATTATTCCAATTAATACCAAAAGCTAATGGAAGCATAGCGTATACACCTCTTGCTGTTCTCCCTTATGGTTTTGTACTGTCCCTTTAATGTAGATCATTATTCCAGAGATGAATTTTATTAACATAAGAAGCTTTTGCGAATGACTACCACTCTTCTCATAGTCTTCCTCATTTCTTAATCCTTTGACCTTTTTGATGATCATTATGATTAGACTCATTTATTGTTAAGCAGTAATTCTCAAATTCATACACAGAAACTCACCATGTCAGATATTTTATTTATGATACACTTTGTCTTGGTAAGATAAAGTTGGTGTTCATTTTCACACCTGAAGGAGACCTGGCGTGCTCTAAGAGAGGTATGTTGACAGAAAATTGCAAATATTTAAAATGAACTTCCCCCTGAGGTTATTCTATCATTTTGTGAATTTATATTCTTTATGTTCTTATCTGGTCAAGTCAATTCTATTTATTCATAAAAATTTCTTGTTACTTTTCCTTCTTGAATCGGTATTCCTTGAAGTGGTTTGTATGTGTGAAAATAATATTTTGTTTGCAGTTGGTTGTTTGAGAAATCCTAACAGTGCTTTTCCTCAGTGCCAAAATATTTTCATTCTCATGTTGTTTGAGTGGACAAAGAGTACTGAACCTTCACTGCTTTTTATTGGTCCTGGACCAGACTACTGACAACTTTTTCTTGAAATTTTACCTTTCTACCAAATTGAGCATATTTAGATGAGAGACAGATATGTAAACAATTTTGAGTGCCCATTACCATACCAGGGCCCATACTTATAATGAGTGTGAATGTTGTAGATCCTTTTTTTCTTTTATAGTATGAAAATGAATCGTCAGACTGATGAAGACATTGGTCATGTGGTCATGAATAAACCACACATTTTGAACTAGGAGAGGCAAACATGTTAATCTGCCTAAATCTTTTTTAATTTACTTATGTTTTTTTCTTTTTCTTCCCCCCCCCCCCCCCCCATGCATTTATTTCCACTGTAGAAAAGGTTTTTGCAAACGTCTGTCACATCATAATATGCCAGAAATCAATATTTTAGATAATTATGAATAAACATCAATACACAACATGTCAGCAAACAATAACCTAACTCACCTCAGGCTGCTTAAATCATCGGTTGATCTACTTGAAGAAATAAAGTCCACTTTTAAACCTGGTTTTTTATTAGGAGTTTCCCAAACTTATTCTTTTAATAAAAGCATATGCTAAAAGACCATCAAATTCATTACAAGCTCATAAATGCATATCATTTTGGCTTGGGCAAAGTAAGTGGCTTTACACAGAATCCATAATTGCAGCTGAGAGGACATAAGCAAGCATGAAGATGAAGACCCACATAGTTTTATTTGTAAATCAATAGTACAAAGTTTCATATTTCTAGGCATGCACATACCTTTCATATGCTTGCCTAACAATTTTCATTCAATATTGGAAATAACATGAAGAAAAGAATGCAAAGTGATGTTTGAGAGTAGTTCCATATGGAATGATTTTCTTGGGGATAAATGTAAGAGATAGGCAGAGCCAGGATACAATAGACATAAACAATTTTGCTCAAGGAAGTTTTTCAACTAATAGATGTGATTGTACTGTTTTAGGGGCATGTGAAAAATCAAAGAACAGTACTAGTAGTCTAAAGGAGGTGCCAATATTCTCTGAATGGGAATATATACTCTGGAGTTCATACAAAATGGTTTCATCTGTACTTCCATTATTCTAGAAAGCAAACTGCAAAGGATGTAGAATACCTTTACCTCATTTGTGATGCACACGATTCATAGGTTCATATGATGCTACCCATTTTTGCATAATTTCCTTCTGTTAAGGGGAAATCAAATTCAGAGAGCCAGACTGAATTTGATAGCTTTAGTTCTTTTTTAATAAATTTTTTCAAAATGCATATATTTTCTTGCTTTTCCAGGGATTAGATGACTAAAAATAGTATGTCTTGAATGAGTTTAAAAGGATGGCAAATTTTTTAAGAACCACCTTTCCACAGAGCTACAGGTCTGAAGTCAATATTCTACTAAGAAATGACAGATTTGGGGGGCATATTTTGCATATTTTCCACATACATGTACATTGGTACCCCTGTTGTGCAGCTCTCTGATATGCAGCCACCTCCATTATGCAACATAAATGTATGTGATGGATGGGTTTTCTTATGTAAAGGGCACCCAGTATGCGACTACTCTCCTTCTCCTTCCCCCTGTGGGTTCGGGTTAAGAATTGACCCACAGCATCTCCCTACGCGATTCGTCAGAGGCAAATAACTAGGGACACCGGGACTTGCTTTGCGTTTACTCTAAATTGTTCTAGTGATTTTCGTGCTTAATGGTCTTACATAGCCTACAAAGGCTGATAGGCCGTAAACACTATCCATCCATCCATCCATCCATCCCCTTCTCCTACCAGCAGTCAGCTTTTCAAGTCCACAAACCGCCACGTTAGAGCAAGGGAAAAAATAGTTATTCCTGTGTTTGTTAGGCCCAAAATCTGGTGAGCTAAAAAAAAAAGGGCCAATCATCAACAGCCCTGTGTTCAAGACGACCTACTGTTCGCCAAGCAGTACGCAAGCCCCAAATATGCACTCTTAAACAACTCATCGGGTGTGTTTGTTTGGCTACACATCTCGCTGTTCTCCCTGAGTCGAGAGCGAGTGAGACGCTCCTACAGCTAGAAAAACAGCCAATCATCTCGCAAGGCGGAACAACATGGCTGCGTCCTGGCGCCAGAGTTGTTGAAGAAGTTGCCGTTAATTAATGTTGAACTTCTTGTACGTTTCTGTTTTTGTATGTATGTATTATGTTTTTGCCACCGACAAAACGAATTTCCTTGTACAATGAGGACAATAAAGTATCGTGTATCTTGTATCAATAGATGAAATAACTGACAATACAAATATCACATCAGTTTTTCACTTGATAGAACACACCATGGTGTCATATCGAATGGCACGGGAACTTTTTCAACGAAAAAAAGCAACCCACCAGGTTAAACTGTAGACAATTTTGTCGAAAATGTGAGGCATCAATTCATTTCGATCAATTCAAGGGACATAATTCATGTATACGGTGAAGGGACATAATTTAAACAGCGTATGTATACTGCAAGCGATCAAAAAAATTTCGGCAGTGTATGTCCAGAAATACCCAATACACCTACTCATATATATATATATATATATATATATATATATATATATATATATATATATATATATATATATATATATATATATACAAATGAACACTCGTACAGCAAATACTTCTGTGTACGTACACTTTTCCATTCTCGAACCCTGAGAAGCACATTATAGGCACTGTTCTCTCTGAACACCAGCCCAACTCGCGCTGTCTCCGCCCTTTTGGCTCATCCCGGTCACTGCAGCGGGAAGAATCGAGGGAGCCCCGAGCCCCCTCGGTCTCCCGCCTTCACGGCGAGTGCATCCTTTTGAGCGAGGAAGCTTAATAAAATATGTTAAGCTGCAGCTGTGCATGAAGGCTCGGCATCGCTCGAATCGAAACTTATGTCAAAACAACAGTGCTGACTTGGTGTAAGCAAGAATTTCTCAATGCTCACATTAAGGGAGGTTGCACAACAAATTAAGGGCTAATGTAAGATATAAGAGTTGCCTCCCTTGAAATTTTGTAGACTTCGTAGAAATGTTTGCTCATATCTTGCCCGGTAATTATTTCAGAGCAGTTATTCTTATACAAAACAAACACGCCCCATATGTAAACCTAACTTCTGGTAACTTCTCGCATAGGCTGGGTAATAATCACAGGTCGAAGCTGCTGACACGACCAGGGATGCTTTGAACACAGCAAAAAAAAAGATGAAGATTGGGTTTTGGAACGTACCGACCATGTACAACACCGGCAGACTTGCGCAAGTGACATCAGAGATGCGACGCTACAACCTGCATGCATTGGGAATCAGCGAATGCAGATGGACTGGGACTGGCAGCCTGAGGATGAACACGGGTGAGACTGTCTTTTACTCAGGAAGAGATGACGACCAACACCGAGAAGGAGTAGCTGTGATCCTGAGGAAAGGAGTTGAGAAATGCTTGCTAGAAGGGAAGCCAGTGAACAGCAGGCACATGAAAGTCAGACTCAGAGGCAAGCAGGTGAACATCTCACTGCTACAGTGTTATGCACCAACAAATGATGCAAAAGAAGAAGAAAAAGATGCATTTTACGAAATCCTTCAGAGTGAGTTGGAATATGTTCCAAGCCATGACCTGGCCATCGTCATGGGAGACCTGAATGCCAAAGTAGGGGACAACAACGAGCACTACACAAGAACTATGGGAAAGCATGGATGTGGAAACATGAACGAAAATGGAGAGAGATTGGCTGACTTCTGCACATTGAACAACCTAGTAATTGGCGGAACTCTTTTTCCACATCGCACCATTCACAAGCTATCGTGGTGCTCACCCAACAACAGAGACCAAAACCAGATTGATCACCTGATGATTAACAGAATGTGGAGAAGATCACTGCAAGATGTGAAGGTGAAGAGAGGAGCGGACGTAGGAAGCGATCACCACCTGGTTGTAGCAAACATCAAGCTAAGGAAGGCTGGTGCGAAGACAAAAACATCACAGCGCTTCAACATCGACAAATTAAAGATGCCCCAAATCAGGACAAAGTTCTCCCTAGATATAAAAAACAAATTCCAAGCGCTGCAAGATCTACAAGAGGAAGAGGAGAATACCAGAAACTCAGCTGTTGACGCTGCATGGAAAACGATTGAGGGGATCTATATAGAGAGCAGTCAGTCATGTTTGGGATACAGGACTGGGCAGAAGAGTAAAGAGTGGATCTAGCAGGAAACATGGACAGCCATCGAGGAAAGACAAAACATCAAGAAGAGAGTGACAGATGCAAAGTCAGCACGCCTGAAAGAACGATACCAACAGGAATACTCCAAAGCCCACAAGAAAGTGAAAAGACTAGCAAGGAAGGACAAAAGGGAATACATGGAAGAACTTGCTACACAGGCAGAAGAAGCGGCGACCAAAAGAGAACAGGGAAGCCTGTTTAAGATCATCAAACAGATAAGCGGTAAGTTCAAATCAGCAAGTGCAGGCCCAGTGAAAGATAAACAAGGCAAACTTCTAACAACAGAGAAGAAAATTGAAGAAAGGTGGGCAGAACACTTTCAGGAAACACTAAACAGACCAGATTCTGAAAACATACCAGAAATAGAGGAAGCCGAGGAAGATCTAGACATCAACATAGAGCCACCCACAAAGGAGGAAATAATCAGAGCAATTAAGACTCTAAAAAACAACAAAGCCCCAGGAGGAGATGGCTTGAATGCAGAGCTCTTCAAGACTGACCCAGAGACATCAGCAGCAATATTACAACCATTGTTTGAAGAAACTTGGAAGAAAGAGGAAGTGCCCAGCGACTGGACAAAAGGCATTATGATCAAATTGCCCAAGAAAGGTGCACTGAATGACTGTAACAACTGGCGGGGTATTACATTACTACCAGTGCCAAGCAAGATCCTCGCCAAAATCATCATACAGAGGATTCCAGACAGCGCAGATGAGAAGCTGAGAAAAGAACAAGCCGGGTTCAGAAAAAAAACAGGGGATTCATCGACCAGATCTTTGCACTCAGAAACATCATCGAGCAGTGCACAGAGTGGCAAAGACAACTTTACGTCAACTTTGTGGATTTTCATAAAGTGTTTGACAGTGCACACAGGGCCAGCCTTTGGAAGATTCTCAGGCACTATGGAATACCTCCGAAACTGGTCCAGATGCTGAAGAGTTTTTACCAGAACTATTCCTGCACAGTCGGAGACAGCAACCTCAGCTTCCAAGTGAAAACAGGGGTCAGACAGGGTTGTGTAATGTCATCGATTCTGTTCAACCTTGCCATCGACTGGGTGATGAGGAACACCACGAAAGATGCTCAGAGAGGCATACGCTGGACTCTCTTCAGCTCCCTAGACGACCTGGATTTTGCAGACGACCTGGCACTGCTATCACATACACATAAACACATTCAAGAGAAGACCGATCGATTGTGTATGTTTGGAGGCCAAATTGGACTAAGTGTCAGCCAAAACAAAACAGAGACTATGCTGCTCAACGCCGAAAGACCCACCCCAGTGAAGGCCCATGGCGCCGACTTACCACAAACAGACCAGTTCACCTACCCGGGCAGCATCATCCGTAAGGACGGAGGCTCTGAAGAGGACATCAAAAGCAGACTGAACAAAGCCAGAAATGCCATGCGCACCATGAACAACATCTGGAAATCAGCTCAGTACAGCACTCACACAAAGCTGAAACTATACAGAAGCTGTGTGCTGTCTACCCTCATGTATGGGTCGGAATGCTGGCGCATGACGAGGTCGGATGCTGCAAAACTGTTGTCATTCCACACCACCTGCCTCAGAAAGATCTTGCAAATCTTCTGGCCCAGAAAGATCTCCAACAACGACCTTCTCCAGCGATGCAAAATGGAAGACATAGAAACGCTCATAACCAAGAGAAGATGGAGATGGATTGGCCATGTACTGAGGATGGACAACTATTCCATTCCAAAAGTGGCACTCCGATGGACCCCAGAAGGCAAGAGAAAGCGTGGGAGGCCCAAGCAGACTTGGAAACGCACAGTGGAAGGGGAGATAAAAGACCTCAACCACTCCTGGGCGACCCTGGAAAGGCTTGCAAGCGACCGACAACAGTGGAGAACCTTTGTTGCTGCCCTACACGCCACCCGGCGTAACAGGCAGTAAGTAAGTAAGTAAGTAAGAAATGCGTGCCAGAGTGCATATTTGTGATAGCAACTTTCTTCCTTTCCCCGAAGGCAGGCACTTTCGTCATACAGGTGCAGCGTCGCCCCGGCAGGCTATTAGGGTGCGTTTGTTAGGCCCAAAATCACGACAGAATCGCGAGGGCTAGGCGTGTCCTATGTTCCTCGCTCATTAGGACGCACTCACCGTTAAGGCGGGGGAAGGTCCGGAGGTCCCTTGATGCTCCCCGCTACAGAGACCCGAATGAGCCAAAATGGCGGAGACAGTGGGAGTTTGTGCTGGTGTTCGGAGATAACAGTGCCTGTAATGTGCATCTCAGGGTTCGGTCGATAACAGTAGGCCTCTTGAGCAGCCTACTAGCAAGGTGGAAGAACATGGCTGCATCCTGGCACCAGAGTTGGTGAAGAAGTGTCTGCTAGTAGGTACTTGCACTAACGCGACTGACTAGGGGAATGAAAATTGATTCGATTTTACGCTCTGTTTTTCGCGCTGTTTTCGGGTCACCTTACATCAATGCGTATCTTTCTGTGTTCATCATATGTAACCCACTAAGTCCACTACTGTGTTATCCTTACCTGCCATTACTCGTGCATACAGAGCACTTGGGGCAAATAAAGCCTGTTCCAGTCCCAAAATGGTGTTTCTGAGGGTTATTTTACGCATCGACAGCCAGTGCGGGAAAGAAGACGCCATTTTGAAAATCGTGACAACCACCTCCGATGCGCGCTTCTCTCTGCTGCACAGCGCTGAGTAAAGCACGCCCCAAAATTGCCGTTCAGGAGTGAAGTGCGTTGATGCGCTTATTGAACAATGGGCTCCGGCGATTCTGCTGTCTTGTCCGTTTCGGGTGGGTAGCGGTGGTTCTGCTAACTTCCGGTCAAGACATGCCACTGTAACCAAAGAATGTAAGTAAACTTACATTCTTTGCTGTAACTGCTCTTATTTTACAAGCAAATCATCTCTTGTAACAACTGAAGAATGGCAAGTCTGCAGGACCTGACAGCATTCCGGCAGAGGCCCTGAAGGCAGATGTGGAGACCAGTGTGGAGCTCCTCTACCCACTCTTCTGCAAGATATGGGAAGATGAAGAAGTACCAGCAGACTGGAGAGAAGGATACCTCGTCAAACTCCCCAAGAAAGGCGACCTCAGTTCCTGCGCCAACTACAGAGGAATAATGCTGCTGTCCATCCCAGGGAAGGTGTTCAACCGCATCTTACTGAACAGGATGAAAGACGCAGTCGACCCGCATCTCTGTGACCAACAAGCCGGCTTCCGCAAGGAAAGGTCGTGCACGGACCAGATAGCAACACTGCGCATCATCTTGGTACAGTCCTTGGAGTAGAACTCGCCCCTCTACATAAACTTTATTGATTACGAGAAGGCGTTTGACAGTGTGGACAGGCAGACCCTCTGGAAGCTACTGAGACACTACTGAGTGCCAGAAAAGATCCCGAACATCAACAAGAAGTCATACGAAAACATGACGTGCAGGATAGTTCATGACTCACCGACGCCTTTGAAGTACAAACCGGAGTGAGACAAGGCTGCCTGCTTTCACTTTTCCTGTTCCTGTTAGCGATCGACTGGATCGTGAAGATGTCGACAGACCAGAAACGAAACGGCATCCAGTGGACTCTTTGGAAACAGCTAGACAATCTTGACTTTGCTGATGATCTGGCTCTCCTCTCTCATACCCAACAACAGATGCAGGAAAAGTCCAGCATTGTTTCGGACAACTCAGCAAGCCTGGGCCTCCACACCAACAGAGAGAAGAGCAAGGTTTTCAAGACAAATGCATCCAACAATGCACTCATCACAGTTGCAGGCAATGCGCTGGAAGATGTGGACAGCTTCACGTATCTCGGCAGCATTGTAGACAAGCAGGGAGGAACTGATGCAGATGTCAGAACCCGTATCGGCAAAGCCAGAGCAGCCTTCCATCAGCTGAAGAAGATCTGGGGATCCAGCAAAATAAGTACTACTACAAATAGTACAAAGATCAGGGTCTTCAATACCATCGTGAAGCCAATCTTGCTGTGCAGAGCAGAAACCTGGTGAACCACCGTCACCACCATGAAGAAAATCCAGGTCTTCATCAACACTTGCCTCAGGAAGATCCTCAAGATCCGCTGGCCAGAAAAAATCATCAATGAAGAACTGTGGCTGAGAACCAGGCAACGGCCAGTTGAGGAAGACGTCCTTCAGAGACGCTGGTGATGGATAGGCCACACCCTTCGCAGACCTGCTTCCAACATCACCAGGCAAGCCCTCACGTGAAACCCACAAGGGAAGAGGAAGAGAGGGCGACCTAGGAACACCTGGCGCCGTGATCTGGAGGCAGACGCAAAGCAGGTGGGAAAGACGTGGGGGCAGCTGGAAAGACTCGCTAAGAACCGAGATGCCTGGAGGGTGCTGATTGGTGGCCTATACCCCAGACGGGGTCACAGGCAGAGGTGAGGTGAGGTGAAATCATCTCAATCAAAGTAGGTTTAATTAAGATTACTTTAAAAATAATAAGTCAGCCTAATTTGATTCATATTGCAATTGGACTGGTAATATTTTCATGGCGATTAAAGGTGTTTATGTAGTGTTCAACTCTGAATCGACAGGGCCTTCGTTGTCATGTCAGTCCCACTTCGTCTCAGAGACTTGAGTTCAAGTCTTCATCGAGTTTGAATAATTTCACTATTAATGCATTCATTTTATTGCTTCTGTGGAGTTTTACTATCCAAAAAAAATCCACAACAATTACACATCATGAATATTTTGTTCAGATTGCTAAAAATATATTTCGACTTCATATGATGTAGGCCAATTTGCATAAAATATAATACATTTGCAGCATTTTAAACAACTAAAGCATTAATGTTTTAGACAGTTCAAAACAGTATAGAGTGAAGTACTTTCCCGGGAACTTTTAAGTCAGTTGCATGTATTTTAACAAAGTAATAGACAATTTACTTCATCAATCACCAAAATTCGGTCACAGATTTTTGGCGGAGTTCAGACCGTGTGTCCCTACGAAGTTGTCCTACATCTGCAACTTGAACCCAGCAATGGAGTTACGCTTATGATAGAGATGTTTAAAACACAAGACGACGTTTCTGACATCTGCACACTTTGCCCAAATTATATTATAAAAATGTAATTGATCTGATTTACATTATTACTTTTTGGATATGGAACAACTCCTTTTAATTCTGTATTCTTGTGATATATTGCAGATACATTTATGTCTATAATACTTTTTATTTTTAGTTTGTACAAATCAGTTTTCATTTGTAATAATCATACATCTCATGGATTGTTCTTCATGTTGTTGTTTTGTGTGTACATGCCAGACAAATGGAATTCTGCATTAGCAGGAGTAAAGATAAATGGTGAATTTAATTTAACATCAACCAGTAAACTTTTGTTCCTTAAATCCTTTGTAATTTGGCATGCACATGTCTTTTAGAGGTGGTTTGCCTATATTTTGATTGCATCAAGTACAGCTTTTTCAGTTTTGGATGTTAAATATTGTGTGAAGGCATTTATTCAGAAAAGGGTTAAAATGATAAAACTACATTGATTTTTTACCACCATGTGGATTTGATATTTTTGTTTGAAAATTATGAAAGGATTCAAAACATGATTAGTAGAAAGTTTGCTCAATTGGAGATAGCATGGGCCCTACTCTGTGAGTTTGGAATCAATTCGGCCACCAGAACGTGACTGGAGTAACTTTGAGTTATTTTGGTTGGGTGATGAATGAATCCTTATGCATGCACATGAATTTCAAAATAGGTTTTTGACTCACATGCGAAGCAAAAGTGAGTCTATGTACTCACCCGTGTCGTCCGTCCGGGCGTCCGTGAAAAACTTTTACGTTGGATTTTTCTCTGACTATTAAGTCTATCAACACCCAATTTGGCATGATGGTGTATGATGACAAGGCGTCAAAAAACATATATAGTGATTTGACCTTGCTTCAAGGTCAAGGTCCCAGGGGCTGTAAATGTTGTCTGAAAAACAGCCATTTTTCACATTTTCCCAATTTTCTCTGAAGTTTTTGAGATTGGATACCTGACCTATATATGGTGTATAAGGCAAAGTAATCCCTATCTTTTGATACCAGTTTGATTGACCTCGCTTCAAGGTCAAGGTCACAGGAGCTCTTTAAAGTTGGCGTGTATACATATTTTGAAGTGACCTTGACCCTGAACTATGGAAGATAACTCTTCCAAACTTCATAACATTGTAGTACACTTGTTATACTTTCATACTAGGTCACCCGTGTTGTCCGCACGCGCATCCGGGCGTCCGTCCGGGCGTCCGGGCGTCTTTAATCCCCCAAAAAAACCTTTAACATTGGATTTTTCTCGGAGACTATTAAGTCTATCAACGCCCAATTTGGCATGATGGTGTAGGATGACAAGGCGTCAAAAAACATACATAGTGACTTGACCTTGCTTCAAGGTCAAGGTCACAGGAAGTCTTTAAAGTTGGATTGTATACATATTTGGAAGTGACCTTGACCCTGAACTATGGAAGATAACTCTTCCAAACTTTGTAACATAGTACATGTTATACTTTCATCATGACACACATTTGGTCACATATCATCAAGGTCAAGGTCACTTTGACCCTTATGAAATGTGACCAAAATGGGGTAGTGAACCACTAAAAGTGACCATACCTCATGGTAGAAAGTGCCAATAAGCACCATTGTGCTTCCTATGTCTTGAATTTACAGCTTTGTGTTGCATGACCTTGGATGACCTTGACCTTGGGTCAAGGTCACATGTATTTTGGTAGGGAAAATGTGTAAAGCAGTTCTTAGTGTATGTCATTGCTAGGTTTAGTTGTTTGACCTTGACCTTGAGGGTCACCAGAAGGTCAAGGTCATGTAAAGGTCAAGGTCATGTAAAGGTCAAGGTCAATCATGTGAGTCGTATGGGCTCATTTTCTTTGGCATACACGCAAAAATCCAGGCCGTGACATCCTCCATCTTGTCATCATCATCTGACCACTATGATTCAAGTATTCAATTATTGTGTTGTGTTGGCATAGAACAAGGAAAACAATTATGAAATTAGCTGCATACTATTAAACAAAACTTCTTTTTTGTTCTAGTTTGATGCAGTTGACTGTTTACAGACATAATGATCTTTATTCTTGGCACTATGCAGTACAATACATAACTTGTAATGGGTTCACTGTGACTGAGTGTGAGGTTTGCTTGACACGAGTATTAGAATGAGGCATTTCTGAGATATCATAGATAAGTACAGTTATGAATTATATATAGCACTTTTCCAATAAAAGTTGATTGTTGCTTTGCAGAGGTAGTTTGACGCCTTCAGTTGCAGTATGCCAAGTTCCATGCTTATTAATACATGGTTGCTATGGTAAATAAAGAGTATTTTGTCCCTATACTTTGATGTCGTTTTTTTCAGAATCCGTGTGTTACTACCCTCTTACTGCAAATGGCCATAACTTCCTTATTAATAGAGGTAGAAGGATGATTTTGGTATCAATAGAAAGCTCTGTTGCTGGGCTTTAATTTGATACCAAAACCTCAAAATATGCCAAAAACGACTTATCACTCATTTTGTGGTGCTGGGTCACATTTGATTCTTGCATCACTTTTGTTTAGCCACAAGAAAACAGGGGAACATCAGTGTCAATTTATCACTCACAGCTGTGTATTTGCTTCAAATAAGTTTCCAACAGTGTAAAACTTCAGGCACCTGGAATGTTGCATAACGTATTCTTGGGAGAGGTGAAATACCCATTTAGCTTAAGCTGAATGAGTTTGCAAGCTTGTCATGAAATGTAACCATCTTTTTATCCTATTTATTGTCCCACAATTCTTTAAAAATCAGAAAACAACCAGTGTTACTGATCCAGGTTTTAATTGTAACGATGTACAAAACACAACAAGGTCAATGTTTTGAGTACAGACTCTTCATCAGGACAAGAACACAAACATAAAGGAGACAATTCTTAACTCATTGACCGGTGTGGGCAGGAGGATCAGTTCAGTTAAGTCTCTTATCCCTGAGATGGGTTGTTGAGGCACCACTGATGACTTTCGGACAATCTTCCTCCATCGATCTCTATCCTCTGTGGCTCGCTGTGAGTCAGCAAAGGTCAAGCCTGTCCTCTCTTTGATGTTGTCTTCCCACCTCTTTCTCTGCCTGTCTCTCCTTCTCCCACCTGGTATGGTACCTTGCAGGATGGTCTTGGCCAGCCCACTGCCTCTTGACACGAAACCGTACCACTTCAGCTTTCTGCTTTTCACGATTGAGAGCAGGTCTTCGTACTGTCCAATTGCTCTCCTGATCCTGTTGCTGACTTCCTCATTCGTGACATGGTCTTTATATGAGATGTTCAGAATCTTGCGGTAGCATCTCATTTCCAGGGCTTATATGTGTCNNNCTGCTTGGCTGTCTCTATCACTGCCTCATTGAAGATGTTGGTCACTGTGTCGAGGCCCTCTTCTTCACCCAGAACTAAAAGCGGTGCAAACTTCCCTCCAATCATCGCTTTGAAGGACTTATCAACCTCAGGGTCTTTCAACCTTTCAAGGTCAAATCTAAGCCTGGTATCTTTTTGCTTGCTGATATTTTTAAGGCTCAGGCAGAAGTTCATCATCAGCAAGTCGTGGTTGCTTCCAATGTCTGCTCCTGGAAAGCTTCATGTCTTTCAATGTTAATGCTGGACTTGAAGCGCTTCTTTACTAAGATGTAATCAATTTGACTGTGGTGCTGTCCATTTGGGTGGTGCCAAGTCCATCGTCGGGACGTCTTGTGCGGGCCAAGAGTGTTTGCCAGTATAAGGTTGTTGTAGCTGGTGAACTGGCTGGAGGATATGAAGTTCGTAAAAAAAAATTCTTGGGTGTCCTTTCGTTTTATGTTTGTAGGTACAATTCATGTTCACCTACAAAATCATATTGATCAATCTTTGGACAAAGTTTTGGGGCCATTCAGAAGCTGTTTCACTATTTAGTTTTTCCCAAATGTTCTAGATTTACAGATAGAGATCATTTCTCATTTTGTCAGGCATGACAAAACTCTTATGCTCTTCATCTCACAGCAAATATTGTCAAAAACTTGTCAAAACAGAAAAGTTATTGTCTCCATATCATCACTTACTGTTGCTTCCCGATCTCACCATCTCACCCCCACCCCCACCCACCCAACCCCCTTTCCCTTTCAGGAAACCAGGTTGAAGGCTGGGATGGCACTGGCCATCTTTGCCTTCAATAACACACCACAGCAGTTCCTCATTCGACAAGCAGGTGGAATAAAGTTTTCAGCCTTTGTTCCCTACCTGGAGTCCTCCAATGAATACCATGAGTGCAAGGCAGCTTTCCAGGTAGATATCCTTTTGGAGGTTTGAATTTGAAGCAGCCAATAATAGCAGTAATGTTCTATTGTCGATGTGTATTGAATGCAATGCAATTGAAAGGAAAATATAAATTATTTGGTAAAATGCTTGTGCAGAAGTAGTCCTATTCCTCTGTAGGTATGGCCACACTATAGGCACCAGTTGAATACCCAGAATGATTACAGTTTGGCAGTACATGAAGACCAAGGTGAGCCCCACGGTATTGGCCCGTCTACTCCTCAGGTTATCCAGACAAATAGAAAAAAAAGTTAATGCATGCAGTTATTCTGATAACTCAAATTGTTATGTGATCAAGTTCACCAGTGAGGTGGATTGCCCCATGCTGGACATGAGAAAGGGTGACAGTCTCTCATTCAGTGTCTACTACAAGGTGACTCACACAGACCAATACCTTCTGTCCTTCTGTGTGACAGCCACCAGCCACTAGAGCACAAACTGGGGGTCATCTGGATGCACTGTCATCAAGCAGGACCATCTGCTCCACCAAAGAAGCTCTGGCTGAGGTAGAAGGTGACATGAAAGAAGTATTCAGCATCTCTGGCTACACCAGATGGGCATGGGGAATGCCCGGAAGTAAGAAGATCTCTCCCCACTCTTCCACCGAGCAAACCACCCGGGCTGCAGACATGTCACCATGTATGTCCATGGAGTTACCAAGGCTCTGAGCTGCAAGATTCACAAGAATGGAGTCGCTGTTCACACCAATCTCTACAACACCATCTGCAGTAGGCTCATTGCCCCCGAAGACCAAATGGACAAACTAGACTAGTCGAATGTGGTGTACCACATTGATTGTGGCAATTGTAGCCAGCACAACAGAGAAGAATTTTACATAGGTGAGACAGAAAGGCATATGAGAAAGACCCAGCCCAGATGGAGCACAACTTCATGGAAGACAACATCTCAGTGCTGGAGCATGAGGCAAACTGGTTCCCCAGAAGTGCTGTGGAGGCAATTCTCATCGTGGCCACCAAACCAATGCTCAACAGAGACAGGGGAGGCACGTCCTGCCGGCAGTCAACTCCCTTTTCAGTCAAAAGTCATGAGTTAATCTCACAGACATGTGGACTGAACACCAAGTCACTTCAATCACAGTCAGAGCACTGAAGAAGCCAGGTGAAAGCCCTGCAAAAGTGTGTGTGGCTATTTTTTCCTTTGTTTAGTGCACTGTATACATTTAGTTATCATAATTGTTATCAGTTATGGGGTTTTGACTGCCCTGTTTGCATAACTTTGAATGCTAACTTGTCACCTTCACTGTACAGATTGTTGTGTTGGCCCGAGTGATCAAAGACATGGATCAGGTCACTCTCACAGCTCAAGGCATCACACAGCTGGTAGCCAAACTGCGGTCTGAAGAACCTAATGTGGTAATGCTGGCAGCTAGCCTACTCTCAAGCTTGGCTCACACACGTGCTGGTATTCCTGATGCCATGATTACCACTGGTGCCATCGATCTCCTCATCATGCATCTCTACTCCAACACTGAACAGGTGGGGACCATGGGCATTGGCTCAGTTTATCAGTCATTGGAATTTTGCTTTGACACGCAGAGGTGTATTGGGTGTAATATATGTCTGGAGTGGCTAGATAATGGAACTACATGAAAAGCATGTGCATGAAAGGAAAGCACTCGGGTTTTGGTGAGATGAATGAAGCAAGTACAAGACAAAACAAACTTAACTTTTTGTGCCAGGCAAATACAAAATCATCTGTGAAACAAGTTCCCTGAAGTCATGTTGTCTCAGATAAACCATATAAACACAAAGACCATACATACAACATTCTTCAACCTGTTGTTGATATACATGTTTAACATTTTTCATGTCAAACTTGGTGAAACCCAAAATCCTACAAATTCTTGTTGGAGTAGCAAGAAACTCCCAACAGAGGGAGGCAGCAGACGGTCTTCAGAGGAAGAGCCCCCGTTGACAATTGTTTCGGCCCTTTAAACTTCCTGACACTCTCAGGGGGAGGGCCACACCTGGTTAATGTTCCAGGTGCCCGTCTGCTGCCCTGAACTTGCACGACTTGCATGCACAGTGGGGTGGGGATTGTCTGCTTCTGCTACTGGTGAGCAGCGGGGCTCTGGTCTATGGTGTTTTGGCGCATCCAGATCCCACTCTGCAGCTTCTGCCATCAATTCAATACAAAATGTTTGATAGTAGCTAGAAACTCTCTACGGAGCGAAGCAGAAGACGGTCTTCAGAGGAAGAGCCCCCGTCGCCGAGTGTTTCGGCCCTATAATCTTCCTTACACTCTCGGGGGGTGGGCCACACCTGGACTGACCTCCAGGTGTCCGTCTTTCTGACACTGTATTTGGCAGGGGCGGGGAGAAGCAATCGGAATTAAGCATTTTTGCTCAAGGATGCAACTCTGGAATCCGAGCCGTTTCGAACCCCGCACCTTCTGACTGCAGGTCCGGTGCGCTACCGCTCTTGCCACAGAGCTTCGCGGGGAACGCGCTCCCTTATTGGCAGGTCTTTTCCTTCAGTTCAAGGTCGCGCCTGGGGGGGGGGGGGGGGGTGTGTGTGTGTGTGTGTGTGTGGCAGAGGCATGCCACGTGACCTCGTGATACATCAAAGACTGTACCAAAAGATGTACAGAAATATTTGAAAACCAAAATAAGTAAAAAGGATATTAGAATGGCATGCAGTGCCTTATTAAATATATTTGAATGAATTAATACTTTTTTTAAAATTAACTTTTCATGGATTACTTGATGTACTATACAGAATATTAACCTTCAAACTGGTCTCATTCTGAAAATCCCAAATAACCACCAACTAAAGCTTCAAGGGTATGAGGAAAAGAGAACTGAGTTGCACTGAATTGAATTATTTCTTTTTTAACATGGATAATGAATTTGTAACTGCCAGTTTGAAGGCTAACAGCCACTACTACTTACAAATGCCATGCATTCAGTGTTTCAACAACATTTGCTTATGTGAATTCAAATTCAGACCACACATGCAGTATTTTTATGTTTTGCAGTAGCTA
>JAWQFJ010002955.1:7500-43819 GCA_034096865.1 Theodoxus fluviatilis | reverse complement strand
ATCTCTCCCACTCTTCCACCGAGCAAACCACCCGGGCTGCAGACATGTCCACCATGTATGTCCATGGAGTTACCAAGGCTCTGAGCTGCAAGATTCACAAGAATGGAGGTCGCTGTTCACACCAATCTCTACAACACCATCCTGCAGTAGGCTCATTGCCCCGGAAGACCAAATGGACAAACTAGACTAGTCGAATGTGGGTGTACCACATTGATTGTGGCAATTGTAGCCAGCACAACAGAGAAGAATTTTACATAGGTGAGACAGAAAGGCATATGAGAAAGACCCAGCCCAGATGGAGCACAACTTCATGGAAGACAACATCTCAGTGCTGGAGCATGAGGCAAACTGGTTCCCCAGAAGTGCTGTGGAGGCAATTCTCATCGTGGCCACCAAACCAATGCTCAACAGAGACAGGGGAGGCACGTCCTGCCGGCAGTCAACTCCCTTTTCAGTCAAAAGTCATGAGTTAATCTCACAGACATGTGGACTGAACACCAAGTCACTTCAATCACAGTCAGAGCACTGAAGAAGCCAGGTGAAAGCCCTGCAAAAGTGTGTGTGGCTATTTTTTCCTTTGTTTAGTGCACTGTATACATTTAGTTATCATAATTGTTATCAGTTATGGGGTTTTGACTGCCCTGTTTGCATAACTTTGAATGCTAACTTGTCACCTTCACTGTACAGATTGTTGTGTTGGCCCGAGTGATCAAAGACATGGATCAGGTCACTCTCACAGCTCAAGGCATCACACAGCTGGTAGCCAAACTGCGGTCTGAAGAACCTAATGTGGTAATGCTGGCAGCTAGCCTACTCTCAAGCTTGGCTCACACACGTGCTGGTATTCCTGATGCCATGATTACCACTGGTGCCATCGATCTCCTCATCATGCATCTCTACTCCAACACTGAACAGGTGGGGGACCATGGGCATTGGCTCAGTTTATCAGTCATTGGAATTTTGCTTTGACACGCAGAGGTGTATTGGGTGTAATATATGTCTGGAGTGGCTAGATAATGGAACTACATGAAAAGCATGTGCATGAAAGGAAAGCACTCGGGTTTTGGTGAGATGAATGAAGCAAGTACAAGACAAAACAAACTTAACTTTTTGTGCCAGGCAAATACAAAATCATCTGTGAAACAAGTTCCCCTGAAGTCATGTTGTCTCAGATAAACCATATAAACACAAAGACCATACATACAACATTCTTCAACCTGTTGTTGATATACATGTTTAACATTTTTCATGTCAAACTTGGTGAAACCCAAAATCCTACAAATTCTTGTTGGAGTAGCAAGAAACTCCCAACAGAGGGAGGCAGCAGACGGTCTTCAGAGGAAGAGCCCCCGTTGACAATTGTTTCGGCCCTTTAAACTTCCTGACACTCTCAGGGGGAGGGCCACACCTGGTTAATGTTCCAGGTGCCCGTCTGCTGCCCTGAACTTGCACGACTTGCATGCACAGTGGGGTGGGGATTGTCTGCTTCTGCTACTGGTGAGCAGCGGGGCTCTGGTCTATGGTGTTTTGGCGCATCCAGATCCCACTCTGCAGCTTCTGCCATCAATTCAATACAAAATGTTTGATAGTAGCTAGAAACTCTCTACGGAGCGAAGCAGAAGACGGTCTTCAGAGGAAGAGCCCCTGTCGCCGAGTGTTTCAGCCCTATAATCTTCCTTACACTCTCGGGGGGTGGACCACACCTGGACTGACCTCCAGGTGTCCGTCTTTCTGACACTGTATTTGGCAGGGCGGGGAGAAGCAATCAGAATTAAGCATTTTTGCTCAAGGATGCAACTCTGGAATCCGAGCCGTTTCGAACCCCGCACCTTCTGACTGCAGGTCCGGTGCGCTACCGCTCTTGCCACAGAGCTTCGCGGGGAACGCGCTCCCTTATTGGCAGGTCTTTTCCTTCAGTTCAAGGTCGCGCCTGGGGGGGGGGGGGGGGGGTGTGTGTGTGTGTGTGTGTGGCAGAGGCATGCCACGTGACCTCGTGATACATCAAAGACTGTACCAAAAGATGTACAGAAATATTTGAAAACCAAAATAAGTAAAAAGGATATTAGAATGGCATGCAGTGCCTTATTAAATATATTTGAATGAATTAATACTTTTTTTAAAATTAACTTTTCATGGATTACTTGATGTACTATACAGAATATTAACCTTCAAACTGGTCTCATTCTGAAAATCCCAAATAACCACCAACTAAAGCTTCAAGGGTATGAGGAAAAGAGAACTGAGTTGCACTGAATTGAATTATTTCTTTTTTAACATGGATAATGAATTTGTAACTGCCAGTTTGAAGGCTAACAGCCACTACTACTTACAAATGCCATGCATTCAGTGTTTCAACAACATTTGCTTATGTGAATTCAAATTCAGACCACACATGCAGTATTTTTATGTTTTGCAGTAGCTAGAAACTCCCTACGGAGCGAAGCAGCAGACGGTCTTCAGAGTTTTTCGGCCCTATAATCTTCCTTACACTCTCAGAGGATGGGCCCCACCTGGACTGACCTCCAGGTGCCCGTCTTTCTGCCACTGTATTTGACAGGGGCGGGGAAGCAATCGAAACTAAGCATCTTGCTCAAGGATGCAACTCTGGAATCTGAGCAGTTTCGAACACCGCACCCGCCGACTGCAGGTCCAGCGTGCTACCACTCGGCCACAGAGCTTCGCAGGGAAAGTGCTTCCTCATTGGCAGGTCTTTTTCTTCTGTTCGAGATCGCGCCTGTCCCCCGCTCGGTCCGGGGGCCAGAGGCATGCTACGTGACCTCGCCCATGGCCGCCCATGGCAGGTTATTGGGTGGAGGAATGTGCCACGGTTCTGGCAAGTTTTCTGTTCGAATTCATGTCACATTATCACACACTAGGTGGACCCTAATCTCTGCTGTTTCTGTGCATCCATATCCAGACAGATGCCCTCTCTGCGGCTTCTGCCATGGGTCTTGCTGCCTGTGTGCACTGCCGGCTTGAGAGGCCGAGTTGTCTGCAGGCGCCGTGGGCTGTGTGGCCTACGAAACGCCTAGCTCCCACCTCGACCGCGAGGATGGTGGTCCAAATGCCCTGGCTTCTCAGCTGGTTGGCAAGGGGTTCGTATTTTGCTTGCTTGACTTGGTGCCACTCTTCCATCTTGTCTTCCATGGGCACTGTCAGTTCTATGAGGACCATTCTCTTGGTCTTTGCAGAGTGGAGCACAATGTCTGGTCACTGCCCTGTCTCTCTGATCTCTGCGGGATACCGGCTTTGCCCTTTCAGATCAGTTGCTATTGTCCAGTCTTGTGCAGCTGTAAGGACGCCGGATGTTGCCGTTTTTCTGCGCACTGCGTTTCCCGACTCTCCGGCCCTCACGAACTTCTTTTGCTGTGGGAGCCCTTTTTCCTCGGCATTAGCGTGCCCTATCGCCTCCTCCGCTGCTTGGGCCAGGTGGTGGAGAACCTTGTTGTGGCGCCAGGTGTACCGTCCAAGGCCCAGGGCCACGCCACACGCTGACAGGACATGGTTGAGGGTCTGTTTCACCCCACAAAGCGGACAGTTGGTGTCTGATGTCTTTCCCCATCTGGCCAGATTCGCGTTGGTGGGTAGCAGATCATTCGTAGCCCTAATTATGAAAGCCAGCCGCATTGGTGCCATGTGCTAGATGTCTCTCCAGAACAGCTTTCTTTGCTTTGCTGCGTCCCAAGTTGTCCATTGGCCTTGCTGTGCCTGCTGCACCGCTGCAGCTGCCCTCTTGGCTTTCTCTGCTGCTCTTATTTCCTGGCTCACCATGTCGCGTTTGCCTTTGTTTCCTGCCCTTGACCAGAATGTTGGTCTCTCACTGTATCCGAGACCTTGTCGACCGCTTTGGGTGTGTCCCAAGACTTCCTTCAGCTCCAATCTCTCCGTGGCTGCATCGACTGCCCCCTGAACAGTCCATTTCTTTCTTGATCTGATGGTGGGCAGGGTTGATCTCACCAGGGTGTCCTCCGACGTCTGGAGCATCATGAGCAGTCTGGCGTTGCCCACCGTGAATTCCTCAGTGATCGATTTTAGTGGCAGAGCGAGCTTGTTTGCCTTCCCATATAGCCCCACGTTCGAGAAGCCGGGGGGGGACACCAAGCCATCCGCGGAGAAACTTGCTGATCATAGACTCCAGGCCCTCCACTGTGCTTGTGCAGATATCGTAGATGACCAGCAGCCATAGCAGTTTTGGGAGGAGAACATGTTGGAATATCCAGATCTTGAATTTTCCTTGAAGGGGGGCACTTGTTGATCTTCTCAAGCCCCATCTTTCTGGTGTCCCTGATTTCCTTGGCTCTTCCTGTATCTCTCAAGCTGGAGTCGTACACCCTTCCGAGGCTCTTGACTGGTTGTTGGGTCACAGTTGGGATCGCTTCCCCCGCCACCGTGAAAATCACGTCTGGCCCCACCCTTCCCTTCTGCAGCGAAAGGCTTTTTGACTTTTGGGGCTTGAACTTCATGCCCATCCACTCTATGACCTGCTGGAGCCGGGAGAGGATCCTTCGTGTCTCGTCCTTCTGTGTGGCTAGCACTGTCGTATCATCCATGAACGCTTTGAGAGGGGGCATGTGGAGACCGCCTCCTAAGTTGGCACCGCTGCAGTGCGCCTCGGCTGCTCTCAGGACGACTTGCATGACCATTACAAAGAGGATTGGTGAGACTGTGCAACCCATGGCTATTCCCACCTCCAGGGGAATCCAGTTTGTGGTGTACTGCCTGGTTGTGAACCTCATCTGGAAGTCCTCAAAGTAGCCTTGCAGCAGCTGGATCATGGGTTCAGGAACATGGTACATTCTGAGGGCCAGCCATATCACTTGGTGCGGCACCGAACCGTATGCATTGGCTAAGTCGAGCCAGATGACGTGCAGATTGAGCCTGCCCGCTTTTGCCTTCTCGATGGCCTCCCAGATCATGGATGCATGTTCAAGGCATCCAGGCATCCCTGGCAGTCCCCCTTTCTGGACGGACATGTTCACGAAACCGTTGCGCGTGAGGAAGTTGGTCAATCGTCTCGCCAACACCGCAAGGAAGATTTTCCCTTCCACATTCAGCAGGGAGATGGGGCGGAATTGGTTTATGGTCTCGGAGTCCTGCTCTTTGGGAATATAGATTCCGTCGGCCCTCCTCCATTCCTTGCACACACTCCGCTTTCGCCATGCCGCTCTCAACACTCGCAGAAGGGCTCTCCTGGTCTCGGGGCATCTCTTGTAGACTGTGTACGGGACTCCATTGGGTCCTGGAGCCGATTTGCTGCGTGCTCTGTCTATGACTTCAGACATCTCGGCCAGGGAAGGCCCCTTCGTGTTGAAAGTAACACCTGGGTGTGTGGGCCATACAAGTCCCGCCATTTCCGGCAGAGGTGCCTTGGGGCCATTCATGTATGTCTTCCGCAGGTGTTCCTCCAGCTGATCCTTTTCCGCCTTAAGCGTGCCTGACCGGGGTTGCTCGAACAGGGTTTTAGCGAAACCAAATGGGTCCTTGAAGAATTTGTGCCTTGACTTACTCTGCAAGCTCTTTTTCTTTCTCACCCATTCTGCTTTCCTGAGTAGGCTGTGCTCTTTCTTCAGTTCTTCCCATAGTGCCTTTAGTGCTGCTTTCTCTTCTGGCGGAGCCCTCTTGAACTGCTTTCGCACCTGGTTCTTGCGGCTTCTGATTGTTTCCAAATTTTTTTGCCGTCTGCTTTTCATGGGGTGTGGCTTGTTTGTCTTCTGTTCTCTGATGCCATATTGTTCTGTGCAGTGGAAGTAAATGGAATCTGCGAACTTCCGTACTGTCTCATCCAGTGTGACCTCAGAAGCAAGGACATGAAGGAGCTTTCTGGCGAGGTCCTCGTCTAACTTTTTCCACGCTTCCTTGTCGGCTGCTGGTGGCGGGTTCAATCGTGGTTTTCTCTCTTCACGGATCTTGCTGGCGAGGTTTTCGTCTCCGGTTATCCCCGCCCCGGCTGTTTGTGGCATGTTTGACTAGGGTCTGCTCTCCCTGGGGGACGCGTTGAAGCCCGTCCTGTCGTGCCCATCCAAGGCATCCTCTGCGCTGTGGTTTGCTACCTGGCAGAGTACTCCTGATGACTTATCTGATGACTCAGTGTGTTGGGTTTTGAGTGACAGAGACTTTGCAGAGACTTTACATTTGAGTCTTGTGTCTAGACACTTCTGTTCTAATTATCTGTCTTGGCAGACACTTGTTTGAAAAATCAAGAGAGCTGACTGCCCAAACCACTCAGCTACATGATATGCCATGTAATGTCATGTATCTCAGCGGCCCAAGCTTGGACTAATACTTTAACCCACATCTAAACTTAAGTAATGTAGTGATTTGAATAAACTATTGATGTATTCTACATAGAGCTCTGAGAAATTAATACTGTTATTTGGTTGCGGTTTCTTTGCATGTGTGTCAGTAATTCTAAATAGGAGCGCTTTTTGCAGATGAACTCAAACCAGACATTTGATTACTTTGTGTGATGAAGTACAACACTATGGCAGTGTCTCATGTATTTTACGCTATTCTGTGCTAGAAATCTGCTGAACACTGGCGAAGAGCTGAGTCATCTAGTTAAGAATCAGCATTACTTTTAGCCCTTGCCTAAAGAAAAAAATTAAAAGTAAAAGGTCACATGATTAAATTGTTCACAAAGTAAATGCCATGAATCCATGGTAACCACATGCCACACAATAATCACCAGTGCAATAATTGAATGGTTGTACATTTTGAAAAAAATGTGCAGTTTTTATTTACAATTCTTTAACATTTTTATGAGTTTAATACAGTCAGCATGTTCCACATAAGGATTCATGTGTAAGATAAGCTATTTATTTACATATCAGTCCTAGCTTGTGACAAAATTAAGTTTCCTTGTACAAGAAGACTTGAATGTTTGAATAACTTTATCAGACATTAGGACACATTTGTTAAATTGTAAATGTTTATGTAAGGGAAAGATATTCAGTTCTTTTATTTTACTTTATTGTCTGTGGATAGTAATCTATCTGTCATCGTAAGCTTAGAGGCCATTTCAACCAATTACCTCACCATTGTCCACCTAGCATTGCTACAGCCATCTTGTCCACCTAGCATTGCTACAGCCATCTTGTCCACCTAGCATGGCTACAGATATCATGTCCACCTAGCATTGCTACAGCCATCTTGTCCACCTAGCATTGCTACAGCCATCTTGTCCACCTAGCATGGCTACAGCCATCTTGTCCAGCTAACATTGCTACAGCCATCTTGTCCAGCTAGCATTGCTACAGCCATCTTGTCCACCTAGCATTGCTACAGCCATCTTGTCCACTAGCATTGCTACAGCCATCTTGTCCAGTTAGCATTGCTACAGCCATCTTGTCCACCTAGCATTGCTACAGCCATCTTGTCCACCTAGCATTGCTACAGCCATCTTGTCCACCTAGCATTGCTACAGCCATCTTGTCCAGCTAGCATTGCTACAGCCATCTTGTCCAGCTAGCATTGCTACAGCCATCTTGTCCACCTAGCATTGCTACAGCCATCTTGTCCAGCTAGCATTGCTACAGCCATCTTGTCCACCTAGCATTGCTACAGCCATCTTGTCCACCTAGCATTGCTACAGCCATCTTGTCCAGCTAGCATTGCTACAGCCATCTTGTCCAGCTAGCATTGCTACAGCCATCTTGTCCACCTAGCATTGCTACAGCCATCTTGTCCACTAGCATTGCTACAGCCATCTTGTCCACCTAGCATTGCTACAGCCATCTTGTCCAGCTAGCATTGCTACAGCCATCTTGTCCACCTAGCATTGCTACAGCCATCTTGTCCAGTTAGCATTGCTACAGCCATCTTGTCCACCTAGCATTGCTACAGCCATCTTGTCCACCTAGCATTGCTACAGCCATCTTGTCCAGCTAGCATTGCTACAGCCATCTTGTCCAGCTAGCATTGCTACAGCCATCTTGTCCACCTAGCATTGCTACAGCCATCTTGTCCACCTAGCATTGCTACAGCCATCTTGTCCACCTAGCATTGCTACAGCCATCTTGTCCACCTAGCATTGCTACAGCCATCTTGTCCAGTTAGCATTGCTACAGCCATCTTGTCCAGCTAGCATTGCTACAGCCATCTTGTCCAGCTAGCATTGCTACAGCCATCTTGTCCACCTAGCATTGCTACAGCCATCTTGTCCACCTAGCATTGCTACAGCCATCTTGTCCAGCTAGCATTGCTACAGCCATCTTGTCCACCTAGCATTGCTACAGCCATCTTGTCCACCTAGCATTGCTACAGCCATCTTGTCCAGCTAGCATTGCTACAGCCATCTTGTCCAGCTAGCATTGCTACAGCCATCTTGTCCACCTAGCATTGCTACAGCCATCTTGTCCAGCTAGCATTGCTACAGCCATCTTGTCCACCTAGCATTGCTACAGCCATCTTGTCCAGCTAGCATTGCTACAGCCATCTTGTCCACCTAGCATTGCTACAGCCATCTTGTCCAGCTAGCATTGCTACAGCCATCTTGTCCACCTAGCATTGCTACAGCCATCTTGTCCAGCTAGCATTGCTACAGCCATCTTGTCCAGCTAGCATTGCTACAGCCATCTTGTCCAGCTAGCATTGCTACAGCCATCTTGTCCAGCTAGCATTGCTACAGCCATCTTGTCCACCTAGCATTGCTACAGCCATCTTGTCCAGCTAGCATTGCTACAGCCATCTTGTCCACCTAGCATTGCTACAGCCATCTTGTCCAGATAGCATTGCTACAGCCATCTTGTCCACCTAGCATTGCTACAGCCATCTTGTCCAGCTAGCATTGCTACAGCCATCTTGTCCAGCTAGCATTGCTACAGCCATCTTGTCCAGCTAGCATTGCTACAGCCATCTTGTCCAGCTAGCATTGCTACAGCCATCTTGTCCACCTAGCATTGCTACAGCCATCTTGTCCAGCTAGCATTGCTACAGCCATCTTGTCCACCTAGCATTGCTACAGCCATCTTGTCCAGCTAGCATTTGCTACAGCCATCTTGTCCACCTAGCATTGCTACAGCCATCTTGTCCACCTAGCATTGCTACAGCCATCTTGTCCACCTAGCATTGCTACAGCCATCTTGTCCAGTTAGCATTGCTACAGCCATCTTGTCCACCTAGCATTGCTACAGCCATCTTGTCCAGTTAGCATTGCTACAGCCATCTTGTCCAGCTAGCATTGCTACAGCCATCTTGTCCAGCTAGCATTGCTACAGCCATCTTGTCCACCTAGCATTGCTACAGCCATCTTGTCCACCTAGCATTGCTACAGCCATCTTGTCCACCTAGCATTGCTACAGCCATCTTGTCCAGCTAGCATTGCTACAGCCATCTTGTCCAGCTAGCATTGCTACAGCCATCTTGTCCAGCTAGCATTGCTACAGCCATCTTGTCCAGCTAGCATTGCTACAGCCATCTTGTCCACCTAGCATTGCTACAGCCATCTTGTCCACCTAGCATTGCTACAGCCATCTTGTCCAGCTAGCATTGCTACAGCCATCTTGTCCAGTTAGCATTGCTACAGCCATCTTGTCCAGCTAGCATTGCTACAGCCATCTTGTCCACCTAGCATTGCTACAGCCATCTTGTCCAGCTAGCATTGCTACAGCCATCTTGTCCAGTTAGCATTGCTACAGCCATCTTGTCCACCTAGCATTGCTACAGCCATCTTGTCCAGCTAGCATTGCTACAGCCATCTTGTCCACCTAGCATTGCTACAGCCATCTTGTCCACCTAGCATTGCTACAGCCATCTTGTCCACCTAGCATTGCTACAGCCATCTTGTCCACCTAGCATTGCTACAGCCATCTTGTCCAGCTAGCATTGCTACAGCCATCTTGTCCAGCTAGCATTGCTACAGCCATCTTGTCCACCTAGCATTGCTACAGCCATCTTGTCCAGCTAGCATTGCTACAGCCATCTTGTCCAGCTAGCATTGCTACAGCCATCTTGTCCACCTAGCATTGCTACAGCCATCTTGTCCACCTAGCATTGCTACAGCCATCTTGTCCACTAGCATTGCTACAGCCATCTTGTCCAGCTAGCATTGCTACAGCCATCTTGTCCACCTAGCATTGCTACAGCCATCTTGTCCAGCTAGCATTGCTACAGCCATCTTGTCCAGCTAGCATTGCTACAGCCATCTTGTCCAGCTAGCATTGCTACAGCCATCATGTCCACCTAGCATTGCTACAGCCATCTTGTCCACCTAGCATTGCTACAGCCATCTTGTCCACCTAGCATTGCTACAGCCATCTTGTCCACCTAGCATTGCTACAGCCATCTTGTCCACCTAGCATTGCTACAGCCATCTTGTCCAGTTAGCATTGCTACAGCCATCATGTCCAGTTATCATTGCTACAGCCATCTTGTCCACCTTGCATGGCTACATCCATCTTGTCCACCTAGCATTGCTACAGCCATCTTGTCCACCTAGCATTGCTACAGCCATCTTGTCCAGCTAGCATTGCTACAGCCATCTTGTCCAGCTAGCATTGCTACAGCCATCTTGTCCACCTAGCATTGCTACAGCCTTCTTGTCCAGTTAGCAGTGCTACAGCCATCTTGTCCAGCTAGCATTGCTACAGCCATCTTGTCCACCTAGAATTACTACAGCCATCTTGTCCACCTAGCATTGCCCGGTTAGCATTGCTACAGCCTTCTTGTCCAGTTAGCATTGCTACAGCCATCTTGTCCACCTAGCATTGCTACAGCCATCTTGTCCACCTAGCATTGCTACAGCCATCATGTCCAGCTAACATTGCTACAGCCATCTTGTCCACCTAGTATTGTTACAGCCTTCTTTCCAGTTAGCATTGCTACAGCCATCATTTCCAGCTAACATTGCTATAGCCATCATGTCCAGCTAGCATTGCTACAGTCATCATGTCTCCCTAGCATTGCTACAGCCATCTTGTCCAGCTAGCATTGATATAGCCATCTTGTCCACGTAGCATTGCTACAGCCGTCTTGTCCAGTTAGCATTGCTACAGCCATCCTGTCCACCTAGCATTGCTACAGCCATCTTGTCCACCTAGCATTGCTACAGCCATCATGTCCACCTAGCATTGCTACAGCCATCTTGTCCAGTTAGCATTGCTACAGCCTTCTTGTCCAGTTAGCATTGCTGCAGCCATTATGTCCAGTTAGCTTTGCTACAGCCATCTTGTCCACCTAGCATTGCTACAGCCATCCTGTCCACCTAGCATTGCTACAGCCATCTTGTCCACCTAGCATTGCTACAGCCATCATGTCCACCTAGCATTGCTACAGCCATCTTGTCCAGTTAGCATTGCTACAGCCTTCTTGTCCAGTTAGCATTGCTACAGCCATCTTGTCCACCTAGCATTGCTACAGCCATCATGTCCACCTAGCATTGCTACAGCCATCATGTCCAGCTAACATTGCTACAGCCATCTTGTCCACCTAGCATTGCTACAGCCATCATGTCCAGTTAGCATTGCTACAGCCATCATGTCCACCTAGCATTGCTATAGCCATCTTGTCCACCTAGCATTGCTATAGCCATCTTGTCCACCTAGCATTGCTATAGCCATCTTGTCCAGTTAGCATTGCTACAGCCATCATGTCCAGTTAGCATTGCTACAGCCATCTTGTCCACCTAGCATTGATACAACCATCATGTCCAGCTAGCATTGCTACAGCCATCTTGTCCACCTAGCATTGCTACAGCCATCTTGTCCACCTAGCATTGCTACAGCCATCTTGTCCAGTTAGCATTGCTACAGCCATCATGTCCAGTTAGCATTGCTACAGCCATCTTGTCCACCTAGCATTGCTACAGCCATCTTGTCCAGTTAGCATTGCTACAGCCATCATGTCCACCTAGCATTGCTACGGCCATCTTGTCCACCTAGCATTGCTACAGCAATCTTGTCCAGCTAGCATTGCTACAGCCATCTTGTCCAGCTAGCGTTACTACAGCCATCTTGTCCAGCTAGCATTGCTACAGCCATCCTGTCCACCTAGCATTGCTACAGCCATCTTGTCCAGCTAGCATTGCTATAGCCATCTTGTCCACCTAGCATTGCAACAGCCATCTTGTCCAGTTAGCATTGCTACAGCCATCCTGTCCACCTAGCATTGCTACAGCCATCTTGTCCACCTAGCATTGCTACAGCCATCATGTCCACCTAGCATTGCTACAGCCATCTTGTCCAGTTAGCATTGCTACAGCCTTCTTGTCCAGTTAGCATTGCTACAGCCATTATGTCCAGTTAGCTTTGCTACAGCCATCTTGTCCAGCTAGCATTGCTACAGCCATCTTGTCCACCTACCTAGCATTGCTACAGCCATCTTGTCCACCTAGCATTGCTACAGCCATCTTGTTTACCTAGCATTGCTACAGCCACTTGTCCACCTAGCATTGCTACAGCCATCTTGTCCACCTAGCATTGCTACAGCCATCTTGTCCAGCTAGCATTGCTACAGCCATCTTGTCCACCTAGCATTGCTACAGCCTTCTTGTCCAGTTAGCATTGCTACAGCCATCTTGTCCACCTAGCATTGCTACAGCTATCTTGTCCACCTAGCATTGCTACAGCCATCATGTCCAGTTAGCATTGCTACAGCCATCGTGTCCAGTTAGCATTGCTACAGCCATCATGTCCAGTTAGCATTGCTACAGCCATCTTGTCCACCTAGCATTGCTGCAGCCATCTTGTCCACCTAGCATTGCTACAGCCATCTTGTCCACCTAGCATTGCTACAGCCATCTTGTCCAGTTAGCATTGCTACAGCCATCTTGTCCAGTTAGCATTGCTACAGCCATCTTGTCCATCTAGCATTGCTACAGCCATCTTGTCCAGCTAGCATTGCTACAGCCATCCTGTCCACCTAGCATTGCTACAGGCATCTTGTCCAGCTAGCATTGCTATAGCCATCTTGTCCAGTTAGCATTGCTACAGCCATCTTGTCCAGTTAGCCTTGCCACAGCCATCTTGCCCAGCTAGCATTGCTACAGCCATCTTGTCCAGCTAGCATTGCTACAGCCATCTTGTCCAGCTAGCATTGCTACAGCCATCTTGTCCACCTAGCATTGCTACAGCCATCTTGTCCACCTAGCATTGCTACAGCCATCATGTCCAGCTAACATTGCTATAGCCATCTTGTCCACCTAGCATTGCTACAGCCATCTTGTCCAGCTAGCATTGCTACAGCCATCTTGTCCACCTAGCATTGCTACAGCCATCTTGTCCACCTAGCATTGCTACAGCCATCTTGTCCAGCTAGCATTGCTACAGCCATCTTGTCCACCTAGCATTGCTACAGCCATCTTGTCCACCTAGAATTGCTACAGCCATCTTGTCCACCTAGCATTGCTACAGCCATCTTGTCCAGCAAGCATTAATTGCTACAGCCATCCCAAATTGTTGATACTTAATTATGTGAGATAAGATATGAGCACAAAAGAAAATCTTATAAGTTTGAATGTCATCAGAAACAGAGAGATTGACTTTTTTCCTAGTATAATCAGTCAGTGACTGTTATGTAAAGTGATCATCAATTATCACGCAAAGAACTTTGTGTTCAACAGCTTTCTCGACTGAAAAAAAAATAAAGAAAAGGAGGAAGAGACAAAAGATAGACTTGATGCTTTTGTCTTGTTGAAATTACCATATACATGTATTTAGTTTTGGGTGGGTTTATGACCCCAGAATTTGAAATACACCTGGAAGATATTGCGTTTAGGCTCATGAAGTTGTACTGAAATACAATCTGTGCTGATACCTGAGGTTGAAAGTTGCATAAGCAGCAAACATATCAAATTTAATCTCTTTATCAGAGGTATGTAATGGTTGATCACTGATGATTTTACAATATGACACATAATACAGAGCCTTGTAGAACACCCACTTGTAAATGACTGTGAAATGAAGTATATTCATTAAATGGACATGTCAATTTTCAATGAATTATTTTTTGAGAGAGAGAAAAAAAAAAGTAATATTTTACATGATCTTTTACATGATCCAAAGTTTTTAAAAGCTGTAGGTTGTGAGCTGCAACAATGTCAGGAGAGAAATACCGGAGAGGCTGTTTATCAGAATTGAAACAGAGAGTTACAGGTTTCTCATATGCATGGTAAATGTTAGCAAGGCACTTGTTTAAGCAAGTATTCAGGTTGCAACTAGTCTCTTCTCCATTTTGTACCAAGTAAGAACACTGAACTGCATAGAATAAGTTACTGGTTTGGCAAGAAAAAGATTTCTGGAGAGTGAATTAGGCAAGTGGACCTTGTGCACCATAAGTACACGTGATGAAATGGAGGAACTTTTTTCGCAGATTGCATAAGAAAGTTTCAGAAAAGTGCTTAATTAGGTTACAATGAAAAGATCAAACCCAGGTGGCATATATGGAAATAAGTCATCATTTAAGAAAATGATCAAGAACTGAACCTTGTTGGCTGGGTTTTAAAGATTTACAACCTGCTTATCATTCACTGCTGCTCCAAGTCTGCTTGTAAGTGATTTGCTGATGATTCCCCTGCCTCTGTGTGTGTGTGTGTGTGCGCGCGCATGCATACATGCATGCATGCATGTGTGGATGCATGTGTGGTGTGTATGTGTTTGTGTGTGCGAGCACATGCATGTGTGTGCTTTAGTGTGTGTGCTTTTGTGTGTGTGTGTGTTTGTGTGTGTGTGCATGCAAGAGTGTGTGTGTATGTGTGTGTGTGTGCATGCATGTATGTGTGTGTTTGGCTAACTGACTAGATAGCTAGTGGCTGGCTGTGCAATATCTGTGCTTATTCACTGACATGCAAGAGTCACGTACAGAGCTTTATCATGTTTCCACCCACAGCCAAACCAAGCAGCGAAAGACATTCAAGCTGAGGTCATGCCTTACTCTTTTTTGTACATTCATCTTTGAGTTATATTTTGGTCTGTTATTGTTTTCCACAGGGTGGGTTGGGGATGGGGGAGTGTGTGTGTGTGTGTGTGTGCATGTGCGTGTGTGCTTGCATGTGTGTGTGTGTGTGTGTGTGTGTGTGTGTGTGTGTGTGTGTGTGTGTGTGATTTTGTTTAGTCCATAGCTCTTGGAAGCCTTTTGTACTGTTTCTTTTTTTTTGCTTCCCAAATAGTTTGTTGCAAATTTATTCCCATGAAGGAAATGTCCAAACAATCCTTAAGGGGAGTTTGTTTACTACAGATATTTGTTTTTTTGTTTGTGCATCTTATCATGTTTCAAAATCATTTGGGAAGACATTTAGTCACATGTTTTGTACAAATTTGGAGTACAATACATTCTTCCCCAAAGTAGATCAGGAGCCCTGAAGGGACTTCAGGTGTAGAAGGCTAATGAGCATGACTCCAAAGTTCCTTCATGCTTTGATTATTCAATCACACTAATGCAGTCAGAGGTTGTGAGACATTTTCCCCATGTCTTTCAGAATATTCATATATATTATATTTTTCTGTAAGGTAGCAATTTAGGTTAACAACCAAAAAAAGTATTTTGAAAAAAGCCGACTTGCTTTAAAGAAATAGAATGGATTTACATTCCTAAATGCATAAGAATTTATAGCCATGTAGGAGTTAATTAAAATCAGCTTTTTGGCTCTACAAGCAAGTTGCTACAACAGTCTGTCTTGAGATTATCATGCCTAAAAGGATGGATGCTGGACTTGGTCAGTAGAGGAAGAGCCTTCCACATGGCTGCAAAGTAAAGTTCCTATATGAGAAGTTGCAAGATGTCCTGATTCCATCATAGTCAGATTCAGAAAATTCTTCCTGACAACAGGGGCTCCAGATCAGGTTGGCCTACCTATACAACAGGCTACAGTCTTACTGCTGGTCAGTTCACATGGCAGGGATCCATCTTCATCAACCATTTTTGAGACCATGTTCGAGTTAAAATTAATAAGCAGCGCATTACACCAAATGCTTTCATCAGATGAGATGGATACAACAGGAATGGATTCAGTATATTTTCATGGATGAGTCCCAATTCTGCCCAAAACATGATGATAACCCATTGTGTCATCTAGACAACTAAGACTAAATCCATTTGGACCGAAGTCCTCTTTCGTCACCATTTTTTTACCAGACACCTGAGAGGGAGAGAGTAATGTATGGATGCATGTCTTAAAGAGTGAACCAATCATCATGATGACTAGGTCACTGTGTGAACTGGCTTCAGCACTTGATCACTATGTGGACTGGCTTCAGCACTCACACCAAGTTCCCCTGTACCAAAAGCAAGGAAATCTGACCAGTCAGGAATACAAAGATGAAACTTTGATTCCCTCTGCCTTCCCAGCACTGAAAAGATTGGCCCTGCAACTGTTCTCCAGGACAACAACCCTAGACCCCTTTGTGAACAATTCAGTGCAGCAAAAAGGGATAAGCAAAAATAGATTGGCCAGCTTACAGCCCAGACTCCAACCCAGTTAAGCATGTTTGGGACCTTCTGAAATTCAGGATGAGGAACCACCATCCTCTGCCCAAGCATTAGCAGCATCTCCTTGAAATGCTTCAACAGGAGCAGAAGCCATCCCCAGACATTACTGACAACTCTGGTGGATCCCAGGTGATGACAGTGCAATGCCTGCCATGATAGTAATGGTGGTCATACCCACATTGGACTGTTTGTGTTCAACAAAGCTGTGTGTTCTTCATTCTTCTTCAATTTCTGTGTACTTCTAAATCTGTACTGTGACACAACCAGACCAGACAGCACAGAGGGGACAAAGTTGAATTGAACGTCAACAGCTGGCAATCAACAAAGCAAAGTCTTTGATCTAAAAGCAGTGCTTATGCCTTTATAGCAAAGAAATTGGTGCGTCACCTGTTCACAGTCCAGTTGCTAATTGCTGGCAGCTATGGGGTAGATGAGTAAATTCTCCTGTGATGATGCATGAAGCGACCGCTTGTGCCTTGATGCTATTCTTCAGAGTTGTCTGAAGTGCTTCAGACATTTAAAAATCATTTTTCATACATTCATTTCCTCTCAGAATCTTTTGACAGAAAAATAAGATCAAGGAGAGGGACTGCACTTTTGTTAGTGTGACACAAGTAAAGAAAATATGATTTGCTGAAATGTACTTGTGCATATGATAACATATCAAGTAGTTATCATCAGCTAACCTGATGCCTTTTCCTCCACAGGTTCGTCATGCAGTGGCAGTAGCTTTGGGTTATTTGACCTTCAACAAGACAGCTTCCCGACTGCTGCTCTCTGCATGTCGGAACACACCAGATCTCTACAAAAAGCTGATGGACAATCTCGGTGCAGATGCTCGAATATGCCAGGATTTCCTTGATGACTTTCGTCATGCAAAGATTGTTGGTCTTCCAAAGCAACAGTAAGTGTGTGTGTGTGTGTGTGTGTGTGTGTGTGTGTGTGTGTGTGTGTGTGTGTGTGCTTTGCTGAATGACCTAGCAGTAAAATGTAAATATAGAAATTATCCATTATCAAATTTACTTGATAATTATTAGTTGTAATAAAACTTTTTTTCATGCATTAATTTTGTTTTTGCCACCATCAACTGATCTCTATTCCGAAAATAAGTACAGACACATTCATCTTCTGTTATGTAATTGTTCACTGCCTTCGCTTCTTAGCCCACGAATATGATGCTACTTTTATTTTTAGCTTGACCTGTCTGGATGTGACAACAATGCATCTCTGGCCATTCACAACCAAAATTTGTGCAAAACACACACGCACACGCACACACACACACACACACACACAAACACATACGTGCACAAACACAAACACACACAAACACACGCACACACAAAACAAGATCATTGGAGTAATATTACAACTGTCACAAATGAAATATTCACCAATCCAGAATTAGTCTTATTCCTAAAAGCATGATAAATCATCACTTAGGCATCATGTGCACAAGTGGAGGACTGGTTGAGGTCTATTAAAGACATGATTGGACAATAATTCTTGAACAATTTTAGAAGAGAATCATTCTGCAGATGTAAATGTGCCTAAAGAAGGGATCAATATGACCCAAAACATTCAACCCACCCTTTAATTAATGGGTGTAACTTGACCAGATTTACACTTCTCATTTTGACTCTGCCTGACTCAGTGTTGCAACGTGACCTCCCTCCATCTCATATGAACAATGTTATAATGCATCAGGAAAAAATTTAATTGGCTTCAATTTTGAAATGGTGCACTTTTCATGTTTCAAATAAAGTCATCAACAATTCAATTTAATTGTTGAAATTGAGATTCTACTGAAAAAAGTATTACTATTGGTTTTTAAAATAAAGCATGTTGCCAAAACCCCCTGAGTGTCAGCTTTCAATTGATATATGATAATGCTTAATTCCATGGTCAGATATGATTTGCCAGCAATTTTTCTGCCACAATATCTTTTTTCTTCTTCTATATTTCAACATTTTTAACAAGATGCATTGGGAAAAGATTACAATAAGTACAGGAAGAAAACTTTCCTCTTTAAATACAGTACTGAAGGCAATAGTGAATTCAAGGAATTCAAAGACAATGACAGTATGTATTTTCACTCATGTGCACAGCAAAAGCCATGGGGCCTGCCGCTACCTACTCTAACCAGTGTTTTTCCTACTTTGCAGAGTACAACTTCATGCCAAGCCTGCTTCACCCCGTGCTGACAGACGTAAGTGAACTTGAGCTCATGAAGTCAATTCTAAACTTTCTTATGCATCCCAAGAGGTTGCCATCTTATCTTCTCTTTGCATCTATTAACTGGCATTAGCATGACAGCAATTTGTTGTTTTCACCATTTATCATATCATACTCTATTATTTTGCCACCTTCTTGAAAATACTGAAGATATTTTGGACAAATGTGCCTAATCAAATCCCAAATGTCCAGTTTCCTCTTGAACTCTACTAAGAACATCCTCGCCAAAATTCATAGGAATCACTCATTGGAACTGCGAGTTTCCATCATCCTTCCAATGGCAAAACAGTGATCTGTCCTTTGTCTTGAGATTGGCTTGGAGCAGCAGTAATCCCTCATTGGTGGTGACCTTTGTTGTGCCATCTTCCACATGCTGAAGGACTTCCCTGACAATGTAGTCCTGCAGCTGCTCTTTCCTCCAGTCAGGACTTTGGGTCATCTCTGCTCCCACAGGGTTCAAGTCCACAGTGTGCTGCCCTAGCAACAGTGTATCTGCCAAGTGCGCATCACATTGTTTCCCTTGTAAAAAGGCCGAGACAACCTCTCCTTCCATTTTGTGCTTGTCCACCACTGGATGCATGACAGAGCATCTGCATCCTAGTTTAGTCTGCCTGCTCTGTACTCCAGACTGAAATCGTAGTTGGCGAGTTGAGCTACCCACCTATGACCAGTCACATCCAGTTATGAAGTAGTCAGCACATAGGTCAATGGAATGTAATCAGTTTCACCACAGAGCTGTTCCCATACAAGTAGTTGTGGAACTTGTTTGTGACGGCCCATTTGAGAGAGAGAAACTCCAGTTCGACACTGTTCAGTCCACGACTCAAGTAGGCAATGACTCGTTGCATTCTGTCAGAGTCGTGTTACAGAACTGCTCCTAGCCTCTTTGTACTGGCGTTAGTATGCAGGATGAAGGGTTTCTGAAGGTCTGCATGTGCCAGAACTGGAGCTGAGGTAAGCAGGGACTTGAGTCAGAGGAAAGCATTCTGCTGCATACAAAACTAGGTTTGGGTGGTGTGAAACTTTTGTCATCTCATGCAATCAGCAAGCAATGGCAGCAAAACCAAGAAAAAACCTTCAGTAGAAGCCAGCAAAGCCCAGGAAGCACTGGACTTCTCCCAGGAATCTTGGGACAGGTCAATCCTGGATACACTGGATTTTATCCAGGTCAGTCTCAACACTTTTGGATGAGATAATGTGTCGAAGGAATTTCTCAGATCTTTGGAGTAGCTCAGTCTTATGTAGTCTTAATCTTAGACCTGCATCCTCCAACTTACCAAGAACACGATCAAGCCTCTCCAGGTAAGTGTCCTAAGTCTTGCTGAAAACTAAGATGTCGTCCAAGAATGAAAGACAGGACATCAAGTGTTCATCTCCCATGCATGTCTCCATGAGACGCTGGAACGTCGCTGGTGCATTTGAAAGCCCCATTTGCATTCTGTTGCATTCATAGAAATCAGATTGCAAACAGAGATAGCCGTCTTGTGTTTGTCCTCTTCTGTAAGTTCCACTTGCCAGTATCCCCTTCGCAGGTCCAGTTCTGAGAACCACTGAGCACCACTCAAAACATCCAGTGTCTCCTCAATCCTGGGTAGTGCGTATGCTTCCTTGATTGCCAAATTGTTCAATTGATGGAGGTCAATATAAAATCTGAGTCAACCATCTTGTTTCAAGACGAGGACAACAGGTGAGGAGTAGGAGCTCTCTGATCTACGAATAACACCTAATTCCAGCATTTCCTCCAGATGGCTTCAGACCTCGTCAATCATGGATGGGGGATTCGACGTGACTTTTTCTTGAAAGGTCTTGACTTGTGAGTTTAATTTAGTGCCCCTGTAGCTGGTTATGTCCCAGATCTAAATTGTGTTTGGACCACACCTTTATCCTCTTCATGAGTACATTACGAAGACTGTCCAAATGCTGTCCCTGAACATCTGAAGGAATTTTCTGCAAGAGAGTGTCTATGAAATCTTTGTCTAAGTCTTCCCCCTGAGTCTGCACAAAATGTCTGCCAACTTGGCGTCAGCGATTACTGTCTGAGCAGGAATAGTGACCGTCTGACGTGGGGTTGAACAACACCACCCGTTGCTTCGGGTTGGTGGACTCGGGTTCCACTTGAAAGATGGCTGGTATGAGCATCAGTCCTCCCGGCATGGGAATGTCATCATCATCCATGACAACAGTGCTTTTGATCCCCACACTGTGCAACCGAGTCAGTGAATTCACTTCCATGCTCTGTCGGGGTGCAATAGTAACTGCCTGCTGACAGCACACCTGACCCAACGACTGAGCAGACTCCTTCAGAGCATTGTCCTTCTGCTAAGCAGCCATAGGGAAGTACCACTCCTCAGAAAGAAAGTTTTCTTTGCAGTTCTTCCCCACCAACACATTGCTCAAAACTTGGATAAAGTCGGTACCAAGCAAAACAAAACTTTCTGGTGGTAGTTGGTGTCCTCCACCTCCAAGAACAGAGTGAAGAACAAAGTTGTCCTCCGTAAGTTGCACCACTGCTTTTACCCAGCCTTTGTAGGGGACGATGTCTCCTGCTACTTCCTGCACCATTATAAAGCCTTGGACAGGTCGCAAGGATGGTCCCAGCTGAATGACCAGAGATTGAGCCATGATGGACACCATTGAGTCAGTGTCCAAGAGGCATTTGACCTCGGTCCCATTCACTAATATGGTGACGGTGTTTGCTCTTCCTATGAGAGAAGTCCTGGGGGAAATACTGAAGGATTTCTGACCTGCCTTGTTCTCTTTCAAGGCTGGTCCCTTCTTTGCTTTGTGCCTTGTCCTCTCTCATGGCACTCATAGCACTTTCCCATGAATTCACTCTTTGTTCCAAATCTCTGGTAGGATCTGTCCAATGCTGGAGACTGCTGTTTCCTTTTCCAGTGCACAGACTCCCTGATTCAGCTTCTGGAGCATTTCAACGACATCAGTGAGCTGTGTCGATACAGTCAGCAACTTCTAAATTTGCTGCAGCCTGTGCCGACTATGGCTCCAACTTCTCTGCCTCGAATTGACGTGCTTCCACCAGGAGCTAACTGAAAATAGCCCCACCATCCACTCAATACATGAGTGCTTCACGAATTGCGCTGGAACCCAACCCACCCCAGTATGAAGCATACTGCCTGAGCTCTCCTGTCAACCCAGGGTCCACTGTTCCGACATCCCAAACAATTTGTTTGAGATAACATGCCCAAGCCTCCACTGACTCAGATGACTGCTGCCTTGCCGTATTGAACTGTTCATAGAGATTCTCCTTGGACTGCACGCATCCAAACATCTTGTCCAGCTTGTTCAGTACATTCTTGAGTGTGGTGTTTCTTGAAAGATGCAAAAGCATATCATCAGCAAGAGACTTTAAAGACCAGCGCATAGCTTGGAACTGGCTTTGGTGCCAGTGCCAGTCAGTCCTTCCACCTCAGTTTTCTACTGAACATAGCTTGCATCTTTGTCCGGCTCTCCTGAAGACATTGACAATCTACTTACTTACTTACTTACGCCTTTGACCCCTCCTGGGGCATAGGCCGCAAACAAGGGTTCTCCAGCCATCACGGTCCTGAGCAATTTTTTCCAACTGTCCCCAGGAATGGCCTGTTATCTTGACATCGGTGTCCAAGTCTCGGCGCCAACTGTTGCGAGGTCTACCTCTCTTTCTCTTCCCTTGTGGGTTCCATGAAAGGGACTGTCTGGTGGTGTTTGAGACCGGTTTGCGTAATGTGTGCCCTAACCATCTCCAGCGCCTTTGAATGATCTCTTGGTCTGCTGATTGTTGGTTTGTGTGTTGCCAGAGCTCCTCGTTTGCTGATCTTTTCAGGCCATCGTATCTGTAGAATGCGGCGCAGACATGAGTTGATGAATGTCTGGATCTTCTTGTTGGTGGTTACAGTGGTTCTCCATGTTTCAGTGCCGTAGAGCAGAACAGACTTAACATTGGTGTTGAAAATCCTGATCTTTGTTTTGATGGACAGGTCTCTTGAACTCCATCTGCGTCGGTTCCACCTTGCTTGTTGACAATGCTGCCAAGGTAGGTGAAGTCGTTCACTTCTTCTAGCGCTTCGCCATTCAGTGTGATGGGCGATGTGTTGGTAGAGTTGACTTTCAGGAGCTTGCTCTTCCGTTTGTGGATGTTGAGGCTCAGGTGAGTAGAGTTGTCTGCCACAATGCTGGTCATTTCCTGCATCTGCTGCTGGGTGTGGGAGAGAAGGGCCAGGTCATCCGCAAAATCGAGGTCATCAAGTTGTGACCACAGCGTCCACTGGATGCCGTTTCACTTTCCTGCTGTGGATGTTTTCATGACCCAGTCAATGGCCAGCAGGAACAAAAACGGTGACAACAAACAGCCTTGTCTCACTCCTGTCTGTACTTGGAATGCCTCTGTGAGTTGACCTCCATGGACTTCTCGGCATGAAAGTCCCTCGGAAGAGTTTCTGATGATGCTGGTGATTTTCTCGGGGACCCCATATTGTCTTAGCAGCCTCCAAAGTGATGCCCTGTCCACGCTGTCAAAAGCCTTCTCATAGTCAATAAAATTGATGTGCAGGGGTGAGTTCCAGTCAAGAGACTGCTCCAGGATGATACGTAGTGTTGCGATCTGGTCTGTACAGGAGCGATCTTTGCGGAAACCAGCCTGCTGATCTCGCAGCTGCCTGTCAACAACGTCTTTCATCCGGTCTAGCAGGATCCTGTTGAAAACCTTTAATGGGATGGATAATAGGGTAATCCCTCTGTAGTTGGAGCAGGAGCTCAGGTTGCCTTTCTTTGGGAGCTTGATCAGGTAGCCTTCCTTCCATTCTGTGGGGACTTGTTCTTCTTCCCAGATCTTCTTGAAGAGGGTGGAGCATCTCCACAGTTGTTTCCACATCTGCCTTCAGTGCCTCTGCTGGGATTCCATCAGGTCCGGCTGCCTTGCCACTTTTCAGCTTCTTGACGGCTCTACGGATCTCTTCCTTTGTAGGTGCTCTGCAATCTATCAGCAGGTCTCTATCCGCTGGTTGGTGGGTCGTGAGGGGCTGGTCTGTTTAGTAGTTCTTCAAAATGTTCCATCCATCTTTGCTTCTGACCCTCTTGGTCATTAATCTGTTTTCCATCCTTGTCTTTCACTGGCCTTTCAGGTTTGCTAAATTTGCCAGATAGCTTCTTTCATGTTTCCGTTTCTGGCTGCTTCCTCCGCTTCTGTCGCTAGAGTGTCTACATAGTTCTTTTTGTCGGTTTTGATGCTCTTCTTCACTTCTTGTTGGCCTGTGTGTACTCTTCTTGTGCTTTGGCTTTCTCTGCTCGTGTCCGGCTGTTGTTGAGTGCCACCTTCTTCTCCTTTCTCTGTTCCTCCTACCTGCATACCTGGCATGACTGCAGACGAAGTGTGAGGGTCATGAGGTCATCGATACAGAGGGAAACTTGTCAGCCTCCAAAGTCCTCAACAGTGAGGTTTTATCTTCTGCTTGAAAGGACTTGTATCCCTTCCATTACTCTCTGCAGCTCTGCCATTCTGATGTATGAAGAGCCCCACATTGTGTGCCAAATATGTAATGAACTCATGGCTCCGGGCCCTTCACATTCAAGGAATGAACAACTTGACACCAGTGGATCTCAAAAACAACTCTTTTATTCTTTAGTAAGTCTTCCTAACAACACTTCCCAACTACAAGCTCACTGCATTCACTAACCAATCTCCTTTTGTTCCATAAACATTGGTGAGTCTCAAACATGCATTGCAGGTATCACTTACATCAAACTCATGCATGCTGAAACCATTCATGCCTTTAAAGGTACTCAATCTTCATCCATGCAGTCTACACTGGCGCTACATATGCAATGGTCTCAGTGTCAATTGATTGGAAAATGTTTAATATACCACTTATTTTGCAGAAGTTTGTATTTTTGCCCATCCATCCATCCATCCATCCATCCATCCATCCATCCATCCATCCATCCATCCATCCATCCATCTATCAATTTATTTATTTATTTATTTTCCAGCTGTAAAAATGTTTCACTATCTTGTAGCTTTTCATTGCATTTCTTAGTCTGAGTGCAGATAAGGGGATTCCTCTGTAAATCCCCCATGGTGCTCCTGTCAGAGGCATGCAACAAACATCATCACATATCACCTCTTCACTCCATCAAGCAGAGGTCTATAATCCATATGTTGCTTCAATTGAGTATTTACTTTTTCTGTTGAGGTTTTTTCCCACTGTAGATTATGCAATATCCATGTATGTGGGGGTTTGGGGGGAAAAGTTATCAAATTTGATATTTGATGGAGCTGAAGTAATCAAGTAGGATGTTGCAAAGGATTTTCATATTTTATGTATTCATGGCAACCCATTTGTGAGCCATGTAAGGAATAAATATACTGTGTTTGTCCTTATTTAATACACTCCTTTGCCACAAACTTTTAGTAGGGCAAGATCTTATTGTCTCTGCATGGTCATCTCCAATAATGGCAAACCTGAAATTCTGCTTTCTACATTCAGTTGGCATAGCCTAGCTGTTCTTGATATCCCCATCAAGAACCACAAGATGATGATTGTTGCCCCTTTTCCGTTTTGACTTAATTTCATTGGTCTCCCATCATATACAAGCCTCGATTTGGATTGTATCAAACCTTTTGAAACGTAGCAAAGCATAGAGGGGGAAAATATGCATTCCATAATGTGACCATGCCTTACATAATGTGACCATGCACAAGAAATGAGGCTGAAATAGAAAAAACACTTTTCATGAAAACACTGAGTAAGGTCATCAACACACCGTCATGTGTACATTACTGTTTTCTCTGTGTGTGTGTGTGTGTGTGTGTGTGTGTGTGTGTGTGTGTGTGTGTGTGTGTGTGTGTGTGTGTGTGTGTGTGTGTGTGTGTATTTACCCTCAGTGAACATGCTGTTTTTCCTGGAATATGCATGAATGAATAGATTGCATTGTGGTTGAAACACCTCATTTTGTCATTTTTCCTACTTTAGCATTGTTTTCTCATGCACGGTCACTTATGCACAAATAGTATGGAAAAGGTCTGTTGCAGTTTGAAAATTATTTCTAATGTTGAATGTTCATTATGTTCAGTATACCATAAACAGATTTGGACACCATTTTATGGCAGCAGTAAACTGTATGTGGTTTGATTATTTCTAAGACCTTGATAATTCATAAATCATTTATTGATAATTGCCACCTGATGAGATACCTTTGAAATAGTGATTCTTTTGAAATACATTGAGAAATAGACACTTCAAAATACTGAAAAGTGTTTGTTTAAAGACTTTTTTCTCTCTCTCTTTTTGTATTTATTCTTAAAATTAATGCAGGGTTAGGCATTTCAGAATATTCAAACTGGCCAATTCTGAATGCCAAACTGATCTAACTTTCCATCCAATTTTGTATTTTAAAAGTTTTCTGCAATCTTATTTACATCTGATCTTTTTTTATCAATGTTGTAAAGTTTTTGGACTCTACTTGAAAGTCCATTTTGATCAGCATAACGTCACTATTTGCATCTTCATTGCATACATCACTCATTTGCATATTTATTACAGAGCGCCCAAAGACCACACTGGTGGGATGGCGGTCAACACGAATGACCAATCGAGCAGTTTCAGCTCCTGCTGGAGGTCGGAGTGCCCCTAGGACCACAGTTGTGCTGGACCAGTCTGAAGATGAGGATGTTGGACAATCTATAGGCAGTCTCCGACCTGTCTCAACCTCCAGCCAACTGTCTGGAAAGCCATCCACCTCTGACTCCAGTTTCAAAACTCAACTCAGTTACTGGAAGGCAAAATGAGCCCCAGATATTGATGGAAATGCCCTTTGGATAGATTAGTTGCTGTATACATGGAAAAAATGGCATAGTCAATGTTGCTGAGTTTACTCAAGTGTATTACATTTTATACATTGCCACTATATTTTTGTACTTGTTATTTTCACTGAGAAGAAGGAACTAGGACTTTGTTCATTTGTGTTATTTAATGATTATATGTAGCTATTTGTGGTCATGAGAGAAGTGCTTAATATAGTACAATTTTTTGATGACATTTTTCTGCAAAGTCAAGATGGGAGAGAAACAATTTTAAACTTTTAATGTGTGTATTTGTAACTAATTGTTGTAGTGTGTATATGAGGCTTATATTTTCAGCATAATCATTGTCTGAGGGATATCATTTTGCATTTCACTTTTAACGTATATATCGGCTGATCTTGTCAAGTATTTACCATACCTAATGCTGAAATCTGTCCACTGTTGACAAAGAACACCAAACCTTTTCTAATATGTCAACATAGGGCAGCTTTCAGCAATAGGATAAACTGGATTAATAGGGGACCTCACCCAACTCTTCTGAATGTTTCAGAGAAGTTTCTGTTGATTTCCTTGAAACAAATACACACTACTCAAAAGGCATTGTCCAATTCGTGTACTGCAGAACTGCAGCAGAGGTGATGTAGTGCATGGAATGCTTCGTACACACATTTCATGCAAGTTCTTTTATGCATGCATGCATGTTAGGTTCATGTTTCCTTACATAATTTTTAAAAAAAGGGGCTACCAGGCTCCATGTGAAGCAACTTATATTTGGATATGCTGGTAGACTTATATGCACAAGTTCCAGTTTCTTCGAACTGCCAAGCAAGGCTGTATTGTATCAGTCCAGTGCTAATTTGAACTGTTGCCAGCACATCCAACTTAAATATTTTTGTCAAGATTTTAGTTACTGCAATTTTTGCATATTCCTGTCGTTTGTGTTTTTGTCATCCCTGTACTTTACTGTGTTGTTGTAAATTTGAAAAGCTTTAGTCACAGCAATCCTGAGGAGTGTAATGAGCACCTTTGATATAAATTCGTTTAATGTGAAAACAGAAGTAGCTGAGAATAATAAATTGTGAATTATTAGGCCATTTATGGGTATATATAATGAGCTGCTGCTTGATGTTGAATGTGGTCAAGAAGACATCAGTTTAATGTCAATTGTTTATAATTGATGGTTTTGTACTCAAAAGAGTTATTAAGTGACATGGTCTAAATGTGTTGAAGGAAAGCCACTGTTGTGCTGGCACCTGTGCATTGCTATCATACAAGTAACTTGTCATTCTCAGCTTCTATCCAATTGATAGTGTATATGCCAAGAGTGAAGCATCCATGAAAGTTGGTAATGGTGTATTGCAACGACGTGGGTACCAATGGCACTCGTGATCATATTGACTCTATTTTGCTTGTTTACAAGATTTGATCACACTACTCAACTCTCTCTGCATATGGATATTGGCATACTTCATTCATTCTTTGCACATATTGACAAATATGTTGGTCATATGTCTTTTGTGAATTTTATGCATGGTGCAAATGTCATTATAGTATCTTTAGAACACAATCAGCCAGTATCATTCAAGAGAGCTTGCAAATGAAGAGAGAAAACTCATGGTAATGACTTGTTGAAGTCTTGTTTCATTCTATCTATGCTCTGCTAATGGAAACAATTTATGGCCAAATAAATGTTTACAATATGTTCCGATGCCTAAAGTATGCAACTGAGATAATTAAACTATTTCTCTATTGCTGAGCCAACATGAATATGTGGAAAAATTTATTTTATATCCATTTTTACTGAAATAAAAGTCCGATTCGGCTCACATGTGATAATTGTGCTTTTTCAGCTTTTCTTTCCTGCTATTTTCTGTTGTTTTTCCTTCTGATGTTTTACCATGTGTTTAAAGATCCAATGGATTCAAGGACTGTGACAGTCAAGCGTGCGAGTATGTGTGTGTGCACACATATATACATGAGACAGGGATGGACAGATAGACAGACATGATTCATTTTTGTTTTTATGTTTATGAGAGTATCTAGGGCCAAGACATTTTGTTGGTATTTAAGTATGTATATGTGTATTCTCGTTATGCGCAGATTTCACCCCTCGAAGGCATGCTCAATGCGCAACATAGTCACCAAAACAAAGGTTCTTGGCTAAAAATATGTGTTTTTAGTCCTTTTTTAAAATCTTCAAGATTCCATGACTTTCTGAGTCGTTCTGGAATGTTGTTCCAATACTTTGGGCCTGTGAAGGAAAATGACCTGTTGCTTCATTTTTACTTTATGACACCATGATAATCTAACGTGTCTTGAAAATCATGGATTATGAAAATTATTCTGGTGTTGTACATGTGACCCACAATTACCATTCTCCACTATCAAACCATGGATAATTATTTTTTTCATTTTGTTGACATCTAGATTATTTTATGTAATCTAAATACAACTAATGTCAGTTACACTGTTTGTTATTTGTTTGTTTTTTCCACTATCAAACCATGGATAAATATTTTTTTCATTTTGTTGACATCTAGATTATTTTATGTAATCTAAATACAACTAATGTCAGTTACACTGTTTGTTATTTGTTTGTTTTTTTCCATATATCTTTAAGATATTTTGTCTGTTGTGTTTTGCCCTTGATGTTGTGCCAATGTAGATAAATTTTCATTCATTGAGAGAGAACTGTTGTACAGTCTTCTAAACTTCAACTTTTTTTTCTCACTGAGTATTTCCATGGGACTGATGAGAAAAAAACACTCACTCTCAATAGAAAAGTTGATTACTGCAGCTTTCCAGTCTCTCACTGGAGACCTTCTTCATCAAGTGATGGTGCCAGTCTAAAAACTCATGCAACCCCACAGGCACAGTGATAATGATTGTGAGGACACCCATCTTGGGACTTGAACATAATATGATGTTTTGGGGGTTGTTTCAATTTTGCTTATGTATTGACTATATTGCTTTGGTATATTTGAGTTGATTTCGTAGTTCATCATGCAAGTATCCCCTCAAGTCATTCATGAACCTTCAGTATGTCACATTTTGCATGTAATTTAAATTCTTGCATTCTGACAAGTTGAATTTTAGACAATTTGTTACACATCTGATCCATCAGCCATTTTAACAATGTCATTCACAATAAAGCATGTGATCAAATTATTAAAACATTTTGTCATTTTAGCTATGCTCAGTCTCATGTAGGACATTTGAGTAAACATTTCTGAGCTGCTTCATGCCCTCAGTCACTTGAAAGTACTGGCTGCTTGGCTGTTAGAATATCCATCAATTTGTATTTTTTTCTTGTATCATTAGAAGTAGTTATCCAAATGTGATTTTTTTCCTGAAAAGAAATAAGTAAAAGCTCAATCTGCCATATTTGATTTCAAGCATTTGGATATCAAAACTATCTCTGAATGTCAAATAATTCTGAAGTAAGAATTTTCACATTCTAATTTTGGGCAATATCTGCACCCATTTTCCATTTACAAATCTTGATTTTCAAAAAACAGGAGGATTCCTCTTGCAGTGTGCTGTATATTGCATTCTACGACTCCAATTTTGGGGGGGGGCCAAAAAATACATTGTTATGGTAACCCAAAGGATCCTCTTTTTTTCTGCTTGCCCTAAACTTTTTTTACATTTTGTCCAAATTAAAAATGGAAGGACGAAATCAATGGTTATGCACAGCTTCAAAAGGATGAAGATTAATAGTTGCCTCTTTTAAAGACATTTGAGATAGAGAGAGAGAGAGAGAGAGAGAGATGGGGAGGGGAGAGAGAGAGAGAGAGAGGAGGGGGGAGAGAGTCAGAGACAGACAGGGAGAGACAGAGAGAGAAAAAGAAAGGATGGGGGTAGGGTGGGGAATGACAGACAGGAAGACGGATCATTGTGAGAGTTGACAACACTGAAGAAAAAGACACTCATTTTGCAGTTGATGGAGATGCAATCATTTTGATTTATTTGGAGAAAATTGCAAACAAAATCATCACTATCTTTGTAGAGACCATGCATGCCCTTTGATGAGAACTGAGAGGAAAAATGATGATAATAATAAAGATTAAAGTAACATATGCAGACTCTAACTAAATAGCTACTATGCATTAAATGTAAAAAGTTTTATTTATGAGAATTTTTCTGCATAATATGAAAATCATGCTTCACTTGCCAAGTGAGAAATGTAAAACAAAAAACGGATAAACAATCGTTGCATACAAATACAAATGATATAGAGAATAGGATGATTTGTTATCATTGAAATGCAAATTCTCATATTATTGTTAATGGAATTCCTCCATTGTAAGATCCTCTCCCTTGTCTTTTTCTTTTAATTTGAAAAGCATGCAAGTAGAATGCCTCACACCATCATGATACGTTACTTTAGAAAATAAAAAAAATAAAGCGTCACAGAGAGAACACTGGTGCATAGCAGTAGGAAATATTATATTGTGGATTCAAGTACCAGGTAGTAGTCTAAAATGAAATGGAGGATGGAAACTGGAAATGCACAAGTGGGGAAGATAGAGCTGGAGCTACACTGTTCTTTTGGTTGCGTTACCTTTATTTCTCCAGGTGTCACAGAGTGCAGATTACTCCACACAAATATTTTGAAGCTGCATTTTACAATGTCTAATGAAAGGATTCTGTCTTGATGCAGCATGAACCAGTCATACAACACTTCTTGATTTATGGTTTTGAGTATGATGCAGATTTAATTTCAAGTTTATTGTTTAATGCAATTTGGTTTGTATGCATATAATTATATGAAAAGGTGATTGATAAGTTAAAGGTAAGGTACATTTTAATTGTCATCTCTATATCCCACCACACACATTTATGTTTTCTATCACTATTTTGAAGTTCTGTTTGTGCAGTGTATAAATACTGCCTTACATTTGCAATGACAAATACTGCTTTAACACACAGATCCTCATAGTTTGAAAACAACAGAGAGGTTGTCACAGGAATTAGATTGTGATTTCAGGAAAGTTACACGCTAAAAAAGACAGTTTATGGACTTCCAGAGAAATGTTGAGGTGGCTTAGAAGTTATTTGTGCTTAAGTGAGCATGTGTACCCATGTATCATGTCAGTATGTGAGCAATATCATGCATGCTTTCATGAGTGTGTGTGTTCATTAGGTGCATACATGCTTGTGCATTAGGATATACTCAGAGGTGTGCCTATGTGTGTGTGTGTGCGTGTGTGCATAGGAGTGTGTCTGAATGTGGCTATGTGCTTTCCTCTGTGTCTGTGTTTAATTCTTTAAGTGTTTTTCATCCCACATTTCACAATTCTGCCTCCACATAAAGCTGTAGGAGCATCTCACTCGCTCTCGACTAGCCATTCAGGGAGAATTGCGAGATTTTGCACCAAACAAGCACTATTCACTCTCCGTTGAAAGCTAACTAACTTATGCCTGGAGATGCATATTGCACAATTCCTGGGTGCTACACTGAACGAAGTAAATTGCGAGGCCTTTCTTTCCATTTGCTGCCTAAAACAGAAAAACACCCTGAATGGAGGTCACAATTAATTTGATCAATCGACCGTGTCGACAAGAGCTTCAACGCGGACAAGGCTACCATATGTTCACAACACTTCAAGAAAAAAAGTAGAATTTATATGAAGATTAAGTTATTGAGGACAGCAAGTGAGTGGAATTCATTCAAATGAGCTTTTGTTAACATTTTTTCGAACTGAAAACAAGGTCACATGTCTACATGTATGTACACTTTGGCAGGCAAATGCAAACAATTGCAATGTAACACCTACATGACATGTGACCTAAGCCATGTCATGTGGGTGTTACATTGCAATTGTTTTGCATGAGTACAACTTTTACACAGTTGCAGCTTCTCACACTTTTGAAAGAGTAGGCAACATCTGACATCTTATAAAAGAATAAGTACGAAGAAAAAAAACATGACTAACACCAAAATCAGACTTTCGGTCACACGCCCTTCTTCAGTGAAAATAGATAAGACAAAAACCGCTGACGCTGAACCTCCAGGTTTTGGCATTTAAAAAAAAAAGAAAAAAAGATCAGGTTCGAACCCGCAACCTCTCGAGAAAAGAGGGGGGAGAAAAGTAAGGTTCGAACCCGCAACCTCTCACGTGTACAACAACGGGTGGGATGGCTCTCTCTCTCTCTCTCGAATGCCATACACACATTTTACAAAAAAGAAGCTTCTGCGCATCCCCTACAACCAAGCATGTCCCAGCGACAAAAACATATTCCACGCGCTACCGAGTGAGCTAATCCATAAAGCTGTGAGGACCCTCAGTAAACCTGGAGGGAACCAAAAATCCTTCTTTCTCCTTCACCATTGTCCAATCTCCTTGAAATTACGTCACGTTAATCAAGTCAAATGATCACGTCACACATGCCAAAACTTCCCTTGAGTCTGGACAGAATTCCGTCCCTTGCCTTCTTTGCAACACCAAAACGTTAAAAAATGTCACTTTTTTTTCAAACCTCGATTCTGAAAATTTGATAAATTTAACCGCACGTACTAACTTCCAGTAAGTGTGCAAAATGTCAAAGAAATCCGACCAGTACTTTTTGAGATATCAGCCGTTAAGTCGGGACTGACAGACACACAGACTGACACACAGACAGATAAAGCTGTGAGGACCTCCAGTAAACCTGGAGGGATGAACGATGTAGAAACACAAAAATGATGCAATACGTGACGTAAAAAAACTTTAGAATGATATGACGTAGGCATTCCAGAGCTCTCTCTCTCTCTCTCTCTCTCTCTCTCTCTCTCTCTCTCTCTTTCTCTCTCTCTCCCCTCCCCCTCTCTCTCCTCCCCTCTCTCTCCCCCCTCCCTCTCTCTCTCTCTCTGTCTCTCTCTCCCCTATCCTCTCTCTCTCTCTCTCTCTCTCTCTCTCTCTCTCTCTCTCACTCTCATCCAATAAAATGTTCGAGTTCGTTCGCGGAGTTCGAGTTCTCTCAGTGTTCAGTGTTCAGAGTGTTCTCTCTCTCTCTCTCTCTCTCTCTCTCTCTCTCTCTCTCTCTCTCTCTCTCTCTCTCTCTCCCTCTCTCTCCCCCTCTCTCTCTCTAACTCTCTCTCTCTCTAAGTGTTCAGTGTTCATAGTTCTATCTCTCTCTCTCTCTCTCTCTCTCTCTCTCTCTCTCTCTCTCTCTCTCTCTCTCAGTCCTTCAGGGTAGTTGGTGCACAGCTTGAAGCGCCAGAACTTCTCCCTCTGCTTCCGGATGTTCGCATCTTCCACACGGATCTTCTCAATGATAGTCACTCGCATGTGGGAGAGGCAGTGCCCAGGGGACCTGAAGTGCTTAGCCACTAGGGTGTCTAATTAAGTCCTTGCGGATGGCGTACGTGTGTCTGTAAAATCTTCTACGGATGGTCTGGATAATCTCACCCATATACTGCCTGCTGTGACACTGTTCACAGTCAATGAGGCAAATGACGTTGGTAGACGTACACGACAAGCAGTCTCTGATGTGGAAAGAGTGGAGTGTGGAGTGTGGAGAGTGGAGTGTGGAGATTGGAGAAGAGAGAGTGGAGAGTGGAGAGCTGAGTGTGGAGAGTGGAGTGTGGAGAGTGGAGAGTAGTGGAGAGAAGAGTGGAGAGTGGAGTGTGGAGAGTGGAGTGGGGTGTGGAGTGGAGTGTGGAGAGTGAAGTGTGGAGAGTGGAGTGTGGAGTGTGGAAAGAGGAGTGCAGAGAGTGGAGTGTGGAGAACGGAGAGTGGAGAGTGGAGATAGGAGAGTGGTGGGTGGAGATAGGAGAGTGGACAGTGGAGAGTGGAGAGTAAGGAGTATGGAGAGGAGAGTATAGAGTGGAGAGTATAGAGTGGACAGTGGAGAGTGGACAGTAGTGGACAGTAGTGGAGAGTAGTGGAGTGGAGAGTAGTGGAGGGGAGAGTAAAGTGTGGAGAGTGGAGTGTGGAGAGTAGAGTGTGGAGAGTGGAGTGTGCAGGGTGGAGTGTAGAGAGTGGAGTGTGGAGAGTGAAGTGTGGAGAGTGGACTGTGGAGAGTGGAGTGTGGAGAATGAAGTGTGGAGAGTGGAGTGGGGAGAGTGGAGTGTAGAGAGTGGAGTGTGGATTGTAGAGAGTGGTGTGTGGAATGTGGAGAGTGGAGTGTGGAGAAGGGAGAGTGGGGAGTAAAGAGTGGAGAGTGCAGTGTGGATAGTGGAGAGTGGAGTGTGGAGAGTGGAGAGTATAGAGTGGAGAGTATAGACTGGAGAATGGACAGTGGAGAGTGGAGAGTGGATAGTAGTGGAGAGTGGAGAGTAGTGGAAAGTAGTGGAGAGTAGTGGAGAGTACTGGAGAGTAGATGAGAGTAGTGGAGAGGAGAGTTGAGTGTGGAGAGTGGAGTGTGGCGAGTGGAATGTGGAGAGTATAGTGTGGAGTGTGGAGAGAGGAGTGTGGAGAGTGGAATGTGGAGTGTGGAGAATGGAGAGCGGAGTGTGGAGTGTGGAGAGTTTAGAGTGGAGAGTATACACTGGAGAATGCAGATTGGAGAGTAGTGGAGAGTAGTGGAGAAAGATGGAGAGTAGTGGAGAGCAGTGTAGAGTAGTGGAGAGTAGTGGAGAGGAGCGTGGAGAGTGGAGTGTGGAGAGTGGAGTGTGTAGAGTGGAGTGTGGAGATTGGAGTGTGGAGTGTGGAGAGTGGAGTGTGGAGAGTGGAGTGTGGAGAGTTTAGTGTGGAGAGCGAAGTGTGGAGAGCGAATTGTGGAGAGTGGATTGTTAAGAATGGAGTGTGGAGAGTGGAGTGTATTGAGTGGAGAGTGGAGTGTGGAGAAGGGAGAGTGGAGAGTGGAGTGTGGAGAGTGGAGCGTGAAAAGTGGATTGTGGAGAGTGGAGTGGAGTGGAGAATGGAGAGTGGAGTGTTGAGTGTGGAGAGTGGAGTGTTGAGTGTTGAGTATGGAGAGTGGAGAGTATAGAGTGGAGAGTATAGACTGGAGAATGGAGAGTGGAGTGTGGAGAGTAGTGGAGAGTAGTGGAGAGTAATGGAGAGTAGTGGAGAGTTGAGCAGAGTAGTAGAGAGTAGTGGAGAGTAGTATAGAGTACTGGAGTGAAGTGGAGTGTGGAGAGTGGAGTGTGGAGTGGAGTGTGGAGTAGTGGAGTGTGGAGTAGTGGAGTGTGGAGTAGTGGAGTGTGGAGTAGTTGAGTGTGGAGAGTGAAGTGGAGTGGAGAGTGGAGTGTGGAGAGTGGAGTGTGGAGAGTGGAGTGTGGAGAGTGGAGTGTGGAGAGTGGAGAGTGGAGTGTTGAGAGTGGAGTGGAGTGTGGAGAGTGGAGTGTGGAGAGCGGAGGGTGGAGAGTGGAGAGTGGAGTGTGGAGAGTGAAGTGTGGAGATTGGAGTGTGTGGAGTGGACTGTGGAGATTGGAGTGTGCAGAGTGGAGTGTAGGGAGTGGAGTGTTGAGAGTGGAGTTTGAAGATTGGAGTGAGGTGAGTGGAGTGTGGAGAGTGGAGTGTGGAGAAGGGAGAGTGGAGAGTAGAGGGTGGAGAATGGAGAGTGGAGAGTGGTGAGTGGAGAGGGGAGAGTGGAGAGTGGAGTGTGGAGAGTGGAGAGTGGAGAGTGGAGAGTGGAGTGTGGAGAGTGGAGAGTGGAGAGTGGAGAGTGGAGAGTAGTGGAGAGTGGAGAGTGGAGAGTAGTGGAGAGGACAGTGGAGAGTGGAGTGTGGAGAGTGGAGTGGGGAGTAGTGGAGTGGGGAGTGGAGTGGGGAGTAGTGGAGTGGGGAGTAGTGGAGTGGGGAGTAGTGGAGTGGGGAGTAGTGGAGTGTGGAGTAGTGGAGTGTGGAGTAGTGGAGTGTGGAGTAGTGGAGTGTGGAGAGTGGAGTGTGGAGAGTGGAGAGTGGAGTGTGGAGAGTGGAGTGTGGAGAGTGGAGTGTGG